>SNQJ01S0245605.1:0-13184 GCA_010110895.2 Picea sitchensis | reverse complement strand
CCGTTAAACTCGTCAGGGTGGTCCATTCCAAACGGCTTGGGTTATTTAGACAACCCCGGACCGGTTCCACTCTCCCAGTTGACGGATGGACTGTTTCGCCCGTCAACAGAGTGGTAACTAGTTTGCAATATTCCATTCCAAACCTCTTTAGCATTTATCTAATATACTTAGTTTGAGAAATAACAATTCCTTGGCTGCTTTGACATATCTGAAGACCCAAAAAAAAGGATATTTCTCCAAGTAATGACATTTCAAATTCATTCTTCATATCCTTTGCAAATTTCTAGCTTAACCTGTCATTATTACTTCCAAAACAATATCATCAACATAAATTTCAATTAATAAAATACTACCTTGAGTTACCTTGATGTAGAGGTTGTTGTATGCTCTTCCTTTCCATAGTTCGTAAGGAGTTTTTTCATTTTTGTTTCTGAGCATTACTCTATTTTGAATATGAACTTATGTATGCACTGCATGTGTCCAAAAAACATCTGTCAATTTGGAATCCATTAGCATTGTTCGAGCCATTTCATGTGTAATTATCATCCATTATGATAATGTTCCTTTGTCTCTAAACCAATCTTTGAACCAATCTATGAGTCCATGCTCTCGTCCACTATCATATATCTATCCAAACCTACTAAGTTTTCTTCCGAATCCATCTCTGTCCATACTGTCAAATACTCTACTTGTGCAACTATCCATAATGTTGACACAATTATCACTATACTATCATGAAGTCTTGATTAATCTATCAAACTATACTTCTACTAATCGATTGCTCTGAATCTGTCTTCTAAAACTCTGCAAGTTGTTCGAAAGATGGTTCTTTGGTCTGTCACAACTATTTCATAGGCTCCCCCTATCTAATATTCATATTACCTGGGAGTATCTAAGTCGGATGGCTCAGAAGAATACTTTCTCTGATGTGTATTCATCATCATCTTCATTGGTAGATTCATCATCTTTATGATCTTTGACTTCTTTCTTTTTGTCTGTGGATTCATCTTTCACTACTATGCCTGAAAGTACAATCTCTTGAACTTATTCCTTATTTACTTGTCCTTCCTTTCTTTCAGTTATTTTCCAAACCTTTTTCTATCTGACATCTTTCTTTTTCTCTGTAGACTTTTCTTCATCTCGTTTTATTGCCAATCTTGCGATCTTTGTTGGCCCTCGACTAAGTTTTGAGAAAATCTTGTTCAGGTTTGGACCAAGTTTTGGATTTCGACGCGAGGATCGAAGATGAAGCGCCATGGAGGAGATGAGATTGCAGGTCTCACTTGTTTTGTGGGCTATGTGGACCCAACAAGGGGTTGACTAGGGTTTTTGTAATGAGTTATGGGATGTCGACCCATGGTTTAACCTGTGTTTAGGCCTTTTGTAAGGAAATGTAAAAGTATAAATAGATAAGAATGTATGGTAGAAGTAGAGAAGCAGAAGATATCTTGAAAGGCTAAGTGAAAGTATTTTTTGGTTTCTTTGTGCAACAAATTGTGTATGTAAGGTTCTGTGCTAAACAAAGAAGTTGGCTTTGTGTTGTGAACTAGTTTTGGGAAGGAGGATCTGTCTCTCAGTGCACAGATCTCATGTCCTCTGCGAAGCTTGGCTCTGTGGTTTAGTGCACAAGAGTAGATGAATGTAACAGATTGAAGAATAATAAAGAAGAAGAAGTAGCTGGTGGACGTAGCCCCACACTGGGGTGAACCACGTATATATTGTGTCTTGTGGTTTCTCTGTGCAATGTTGTTTATATTATGAATTTGCTTTTCTTATTATGTATGTTATATAGCTCTATATATGCTTAGTTATTCGCATGTGTTAAGGATGAATGAATGTTAGATCCAACTCTGTGTTGTGTGCTAAGTAGTTGAAGTGCTTGATATTTATTGTTATTGCGTCGATCTATCTTAGGGTTTGTTCTACGATGTTAATAAATCTAATGAACTAATGCATACCATCTTCTAAGTGCTATTAAAATACTTGTGAAGTGTTGTTATCACAGATCTGTATCCCAACTTGGTTATAGACACCTGAGTTTTGTAACCCCCCCTGCCTCTATCTCGGGTGAGACTTCGCCTGCTTCATAAGTGTTGCCGAAAGGATCGGTAGTTAGGGTTTTGTTGGTGCAATGTTAGAGTGTAACCCTGTGTCTGGCCCTATGCCAACAATCTCTGATATCTTGTATTTGTTCACATGTTCTTCCTCTTTTCTTATCCATACTTTCTTATATCTGATATTAGTGTTCTCTTTCATGGAAGTATTGATCATGCTTCTACAATCACTAGATATGTGTCCATAGTTATGACATTTGTAACACTCAATGTTACGTGCGACCATTTAGACACTTCCTCCTTGAACATTTCTTTTATAATCCCTGCAATCTGCAACTTTATGTCCAAAATTAGTACAATAAAAACAATGACCATAAAATAAATTTCCATACATGATAGTGAATGATCTTCTTTATGGTGTAGTCCTTCTGAATTTCTGCCTTGACTGATCATAGTCATGATTGAAGCTTCTTTGTGGCTTGACCACAGGTGGTCTTCTTGAAGATGTATCTTCAATCGTTTTCTTATATTCTGGTTGACCATGATTCCTTCCTTTGAGTACTTCTACATAACTCTTTCTATTTTCTCCATTCTTCTTTTCTAGCAACCTAGAGTGCTTCTCTTCATTCTCTGTAACTGATGTGGATGTTTCTGTCTCTTCAATGTTCTTTTTGAGCTTGATTATTTTACTTCTCAATGTGACAACTTCTTCTTCAAGCTTCTCAACCTCTTCTTCTTTCTTTAATATCTGAGACTTCATGACTTCTTATGTTCTCTTTCCTTTTTCAAGATGAATTTTTTAATGTGATTACTTCTTCTTCAAGTACTTTCTCTTCTTGAATAAACTCTAACTCAAGATGGTTTAGATCGCTAGTTCTTCCCTTAAGATGATCTGTCAATATCTTCTCTCTCATTTATGCTTCTTCCTTCTGTGTTGTTATGTTGGCTTCCAAACATTGATTTTGATATTCAATATTTTCTTCGATCTTTCTCGCTTCTTCTAGTTGAGTTCTTAAGTTCTTGATGACCTGTTGGGATTCTTAAAAAATGTGAACATTTTTCTATTGTTTCATCAATTATTTCTTGAGTGACTTGTTTTCTTCTCTTAGTTCATCTAAAGCACTAATCAATTTTGCCTCATAATTGTCTTATTTTTCAATTTATTTTTCTGTCTCATTTCCTTCATGGAATTCTATTTCAAGATGTCCATGTTTTTCACAATTAAAGAAAAACAACATACCTCTGTTGATTATGTACTCTTCATATTCTAAATCTGTTTGACATAGTGAACACATTTCTTCTTGATTTGTACCTGCATCTTCTTTGGCATTTTCTGAATCTGTGATGGGTGAAGAATATATGTCATGTAAATTATCCCAAAGTTCTTTGGATGATGAACATTTACCAACCTTTTCTTTTAACAGATTAGGGAATCCTTCCGAGATGAAATCCATTGCTATTTTGTTATTCTTCTTCAATTCCTTCTTGGCTGCAATCTTTTCCCTTTTTGAGCTATCATATCCTGTAATGACTGATAGCTAAATATAATGCCCATGTGCTTGTAAAAATACTTTCTTCCTTATTCTCCACATCTCATACTTTAAACCATTCTGACCATTAAACAGTGGTACTCCATTCTCACAATAATCCATGATCTCCTTCCAGTGGTTAAACTGTTTCTTGAAGGAACCTTCTCTAATACCAATTGTTGGATTACTGAGAGGGGGTGTGAATCAATAATAAAGCAATTCAATCATTTTTAACCACAATATGAAAGTGTTATATCAATGTAACATTATCATCCAGTAGTTTTATAGTAAATAAATAATGAAAAAATGAGCAATCATACACACACACAATACACCAATGTTTTTACGTGGAAACCCAAAGAAGGAGAAAACCACATTTTTTTTTTCTTATATGTCTTTAAGAATTACATTCATTGGAAGCACCAACTTCCTTTTTTTTCTAGCTGCAACTGGAAGGAGGTTCCAACCCTCTAATTTCTAAGGATACAACCTAAGGGAAGATCCAACTCCCCAAATCTCTGGCTACAACCAGAAGGAGGCTACGACCCCCTACGTTCTTCGCCTACAACCACTTGTCTTTTCCCCGTCCAACCTCCCTGACATACAAGTAGAATGATGGAACCACTGTCACACTATCATCGTGAGATATATTGTTGTAAACCTATACCAATCAACCTGCACCAAACAACTTGTACCAATAACCTAAACCATGCATCAACCATAAATCAACTTGTACCTCAACCCGTACCATAAACAAGTGCATCAACCATGCACCAACCTGTACCAAACAACCTATAATCAACATGTACCATAAACAAGTGCATCAACCATGCACCAACTTGTACCTCAACCTGTACCATGAAAAAGTACATCAACCATGCACCAAAATTGTACAAATAACATGTCACAACAACCTATCCAAACAAGGTATCACAACAACCTATCTCATCAATATTATCAACCAAATCAGATCTACTCACCAAGATCAATCACCAAGACAACTCTCAAATATGTGCATCAACCAAACATAACACAAAAAATCATAATCATCACCAATATCAATATGTGCTTCTAATAATATACCAATCCAAGTATGGTATATCATCCATAAACCATGTGTCAACAATACTACTGACAATTTCCTCCAACCATGTACCAAGTATGTACCAATCATGTAACAACTACTCATCAACTATGACTCGTCAAGATATACCAACATCATCAACAATACACCTCATGTATGTGCCAAATTATCAAATACTTGTCTCAACCATGTACCCGACATGTACATCAACCAAAATTGCTCATCTATTTCATCATTCAAATCTGATTTGTAACTCTATAATAGAGTTGGTGTATAAGGTCACATACCTTGTTGAATTCTGGCTTATTCTAAAGAGTAAACTTTTAGAGAGTGCCCCGCATGGAATATTTGTTGTATGGATTTGAAAATTGTACACATAATACTGCAAACTATATTCTAACTAATACATTTGGTCTTACTAAATTTGGATCTGTTATGAAGAAGTTATGACGTTTTTACCCAAAACACCTGTTTTAGACTAGTTTCTGGACTATCTAGAAACCTTGTTTTCCACGGCGTGCAACTCCAAAAATACAATGACCCACAAGATGGAATTTGTATCACATCTACTTAGATATGTTTCCTCAATTTCCTCCCAATTTCATGGTCTGAATAATTATAGAAAACATTTATTGCGAAAATGGTGAGATGACCTGTAAATAACATACCTTAGAAAGCATCATTAAAAGAACTTATCCTCCCTCGAATTTCTTCCTTCTTTACTTCACCTTCTCTCTGAAATTTGGCTTAGATATCCTTTGGTTACCTCAATCACCTATAAATATTCAATATTCTCAAGTGTAATTAAAATGAGAGTGTCTTGCCTCTTATTTATACTTTCATGTAGCTTCCTCAAGGGGTTACCTTTTAACCATCTTAACCCACTTTCCTTTTTTTAGGGTTAACCCACTTCTAACCACTTTTCAACTTAGTAATTTCTCCATTAACTTTATTATTTAAATAATTTATTTTGTATTCAATTTGACTTATAGTACACTCATCACTTCACTTTATTATTTACCTTCTAAAATCTCTTAAATTACTTTGACTACTTTGACCTTTTGGGGCTTCTAGATGACTCATGAGGGTTCTCCAACTTTACATGGCCATAACTCTCTAATCGTGAGGAGTTATGTGACTCTAATCGTGAGGAGTTATGTGACATTCCACATACCAATGGAAATGGCATGACATGTACTATCCATATATAATATTCGTACCAACAAATATATCAAAACTCATACCATTATCCATCAAACAAACTTGGGTCCATTACCCAAACCTTTCTTCAACTTCACATGGACATAAATATCTAACCGTGAGGAATTATGTGGCATTCCACATACCACCAGAAATGGCATGACATGTACTATCCATATGGAATAGTCTTACCTAAAAATATATCAAAAATCATACCATTATCCATCAAACAAACTTGGGTCCATTACCCAAACCATTGTGTTACCGGACTTTCTTCAAGGGTTGAGATCAACGACAACCAACCCAATTAATCAAAAATCTCCCCCTTTGGCATTGATGGAAACACTTTGGTGCAATACTAAATTCATGTCACTCATGCTCCCTCTTTACCTTTCCATTTACCTTTTCATCTAATAAATCTCTCCCCCTTTGTCATCAATGTCAAAGGTATCTTTCCATCTGTGATTGCTCCCCCTAACTGAATTGTCCTTGAAGATACTCTCCCTAATTGAACTTTTCCTTAAACTGATCTTCCAACCTGAACTGTTCTATTTATGGTGCTTCCTCATGTAAATATAATACATATAAGATAAGCATTCAAAATAATTCATTTTGGAGTAGAAATTATTCCGAGTCTCTGGCGTGGATACTCAAACGCTTCCCATGGAAGTGGTTTTGTAAAGATCTCTGCCACTTGTTCTTTTGCTCCCACATATTCAACTTTGATGTTCTTCTCTATAACCTATTCCCGTAAAAAGTGATACTTGATTGGTATGTGCTTCGTCTTGGACTACATCACTGGGTTCTTTGAGATACTAATGGCACTTGTATTATCGCAATATATTGAAATGGGCTTATCATACTCAACATGTATATATGTCATAGTTTGTTTCATCCATAGAAACTGTGTACAACATGTTGTTGTTGCAATATACTCTGCCTCATATGTATATAAGGATATTGATGATTTTTTCTTTCTTAGCCATGATACTAAACACTCACCCAAGTATAACAATGTTCCACTAGTGCTTTGTCGATCATCAATGCAACCTTCCCAATATGCATCTGTGTAGGCAATAAGTGATAGATCCTTTCCTTTTGGATACCATAATACAAACTCTTTTGTTCCTTTGAGATATCTGAAAATCCTCTTTACTACTAATACATGTGATTCATTTGGTTCTTCCTGAAATTGTGCCACCTGTCCAACTATTTGCATTACATCTGGTTTGGATGTTGTCACATATAGTAAGATACCAATCATCGACATGTATTGTATATAGTTTGTAGAATTTGAATCATCATATTTGATCAACTTGCAATTGGTTTGCATAGGAGTGGTAACTGGTGTTAGCACTTAGAATCACCCTCCAACTGTAAGAGGATAAGCCCAATACCCATCAAAATGTTTGGTGGAGGTAGGTTTTATGAATGGAGGTCAAATGGACATAACTCAGTACAAGAACGTTTTAACACAAGAACCAGAATAGAAATGCATAAGGAAATGAGGTCCTCATTAACTTCAGTCAATGATTTAAGGTTAAGGGTGAGCAGAAGGAAGACTTAGTGAGAAAGGTGGACAAGTCTTCCATGATCATCCGACCGTCAAGCAGCTTGGTGAAGAAAAACTCAGGCCCAAGAGAACTCTTGAACTAAAGTTTCAGACACCAAAATTTGTCAAAGAAGCATAATAATCAAACCTCCATTACCATGTGACTACAACAAATCGTCTGGATCCTCCATGCACGAGCATTTCAGCATAAGGGGAAATAAGATAACAAAAGGAAAGTAACAAAACATGTTACAACAACATTATAATCAAACCTACATTACAATACAACTAAAACTCTCATATGGATCCTCCATGCTCGAGTGTTTCAGTGCAGTTTACACAATAAGATGAAAGAAGTTGACTTCTATTAATGTGAAAGTCTCAAGTTTTATACATAACTAGAGAACAAATCAAGCATCAAAATATTACAAAATAGGGAGCTCTGCCTAACCATTCGACCACCTGTACTTGAAACAAACATTTAACCATATGTGAACAGTTGTGAAGCAAAGCAGGTTTTATTTTATCGACCCAGTAGGTTTTATCACCTATTTTATGACCCTGTAGGGGAGTCCATGGAGATGCATTTCCTCCATGTATTGAAGCCTTCAATCTTTATCTTACCTTCATCATCGAGAGATAATCTAAAGAATGTAATTAATTTGTTGTCACATTTTTATTTTCCCTTGTTGATTAGTGACAGAGTAAATAATTTTTCAGTTAGGAAGGTACTTGAATGGCTCTGGTGGAAGATTGTTTTCACCTAGCGCATTGTAAAAATTAGTTAGTTTAGGATTGTACATAAATAATCTCCTTATGGAGAATGTGTGTTTATTTTTTTTTTAAGTTGAGTAGTGTACATGTCATCCTATTGTCTTTAGCGAAATATATTTGAGCTTGACTCCACAACCCAATAGCTAAGGCATTGGAACTGCTTTTTCTTGGCAGCTCATAGGGAGCATCCCATCCCCCGTGGAGCCAAATGTTATCACATATAGTTTTCAAGGGAAGTAGGTTTTCCATGTCCATCGTATGCACAAGAAGAATCCAAATGAAACATTTAGAGAATTCTATTTTGGGATGGAATACAAGCAACGATCGAGTTCATTTTTCAATGTCGGAGATCCCAGGAGTAGTTCATATCAGTGATCCTTAGGCATTCATAATTATAAAGTTGCATGAGGTTTAGTGCCAGATAGAATCCCCAAAATTGAAAATCAAGCGTTGTGTCTCCTTCTCCAACGAGCGGGCATGATTTACTTCAGAGTTTGGGTTTCGAGAGTTTTGGCACTTCTCCTCTCGATTTTCTCCGAGGTGATTTTCCTGGAGTGCACAAATATCTGTCGCATATCTATGCCATCAATAGATAGGGTTTCAGCTTCGTATCTCTTTGTCATTCCTCACAACTCTTGCTCAATGGATCCTCCATCCCCTCTCTCCCAAGTACGTGGATCTTTTCTGCATCTCTTTCTCCAACGGACGATCATGATTTTCATTTCCATTTCAGTTTTCAGGAGTTTTGGCTCCTCTCTTTTTGGTTTCCTCCAGAACACGTTCTCGCGGAGTGCATGGATCTCTGCTGGCAAGGCATGGATTGGAGAGGAAAGGAATGGCATGGCATGGAAATTCATGGCATGACAAGGAAAGGAAAGGAAAGGCATGGCATGGAATGGAAAGGAAAGGCATGACATGTCAAGGAAAGGAAAGGAAAGGCATGGCATGGAATGGAAAGGAAAGGCATGACATGTCAAAGAAATGTATGGCAAGGAAAGGCATGGCATGGAAAGGCATGGCAAGACAAGGAAAGGAAAGGAAAGGCATGGAATGACATGGAAAGTCAATGCAGGGCATGGCATGGAAAGGAAAGGAAATGCATGGAAAGGAATGACATGTAAAGGCAAGGCATAGCATGGCATGGCATGGCATATGAAGGAAATACATGTAATGACATGACAAGGAAATTAATGGCATGGAAAGGCAAGACAATACATGGAAATGAATGGCATGACAATGCAAGGCATGGCATGCCAAGGTAAGGCATGGCCTGGAAATGAAATACAAGGAATTGCATGGAAAGACAAGGCATGGACAGGCATGGCATGGAATGACATAGAAAGGCATGGCATCGTATGAAAAGGCAAGGCATGACTTGGAAAAAAAAGGCATGCCAAGGCAAGGCATGTAATGGAATGGAAAGGCAAGGAAAGGCATGTCATGGAAAGGAAAGGAAAGGCAAGGAAAGGCCTTACATGGAAAGACAAGGCATGGAAAAGCATGGCATGGAAAGGCAAGGCATGTCATGGAATGGCATGGCAAGGCATGGTATAGAAAGGAAACACATGGCTTGGAAAGGCAAGGAAAGGCATGGAAAGGAAAGGCAAGGAATGACAAGGAAAGGAAAGGCATGGTATGGCATGGCATGGCATGTCATGGCAAGGAAAGGCAATGAAAGGAATGGCATGGCATGGCATGGAAAGGAAAGGCATGACATGACATGGCATGGCATGGAAAGTGAACGTAAGGTAGGGCATGGAATGACATGGAAAGGAAAGGCATGGCATGATAAGAAAAGGAATTGCATGGAAAGGAAAAGAAATACATGACATGGCAAGGAAAGGTATGGGATGGCATGACATGGAAAGGAAAAAACACTTCATTGTATGGAAAGGAAATTTGTGATATAAAGCTAAGTCATATGTCCCTAGAAATTATTTTTTTTATTTCTTGGGATGAGAAATGTTCCTTTTTTTGTGATTCTTGTTTCATTGCAAACCACATTTTGATTTGAATTTTTCCTTGCATAATGTTATGGAAATATATATTTATTGTTGTATAGGTTAAAATGGGAAGCTACATGGAAATACATGCAAGGAGTGATTAGTTTATTTTAGATCATAGTGGTGTTCTGGGGATTTGTAAATGTAATTATCTATATTTTGGCCTTAGAAGGTTAGAACTTTGATTTTTTCTTATCTTAGTGATTCATTGATTAGTATTTGTTGGGTTTAGTTATAACCACATAGACATTTGATATGTATACATCTATATCTATTTATGTGTTGCGGGATATTATTTTTATTGCTATATGTTTATAATGATGATAGTTATGTGATTTGTTTAAACATGAAAATTGAAATGTGGAACTTTGGTATGTGAATACTAGTTCAAAGTTATGTTGTGAATGTATAATAGATGCAAAGCATAATGTAGATAAACACACATTTATTAATTGAAAATTAATCTAGATAAGGATTCTCATGTGAAATTTTTAATGTATGTGCATGGATATGAGCTATGTAATATCCAAATGACTATAGTGTTGAGGTGACCAAGGCATGACATGGCAAGGCAAGGCATGGCATCGAAATTCAAGGAAAATAAAGGCATGGCATGGCAAGGAAAGGCATGACATGACATGACATGGAAATACAAAGAATGGCATGGAAAGGCAAGGAAATGCATGGAAAGGCATGGCATGCCAAGGAAAGGAATTTCATGGAATGGAATGGAAAGGTAAGGCATATCTAGGAAAGGAAAGGAATGGCATGGAAAGAAAAGGAAATGCAAGGCATGGTATGGCATGGCATGACAAGGAAAGGAATGGCATGGCATGGCATGGAAAGGGACGAAAAGGCATGGCATGCCAAGGCAAGGCATGAAGTGACATGTCATGACATAGAAAAGCAAGGCACGGCAAGGCATGGCATGACATGCCATGGAAAGGAAAGGTAAGGCATGGAATGACAAGGAAAGGTAAGGAAAGGAAAGGCATGGAATGACAAGGAAAGGTAAGGAAAGGAAAGGCATGGAAATTCATAGCATGGAAAGGAAAAGAAAGTCATGGCAAGGCATGTCATGCCAAGGCAAAGTATTCCATGGCAAGGCATGGAATGGAAAGGCATGGCATGGCAAAGCATGGCATGGAATGACATGGAAAGTGAAGGAAAAGAAAGGCATGACATGGAAAGGAAATGGCATGGTATGGCATGTAAAGGAAAGGCATGGCATGGCCTAGCATGACATAGCAAGGAAATGCATGGTATGGAATGGAAAGGAAGGGCATGGAATGGAAAGACAAAGAAAGGCAAGGAGTGGCATGCCATGGAAAGGAAATGAATGGAATGAAAAGACAAGGAAATGCATGGAATGAAAAGGAAAGGCATGGAATGGAGAGGAATGGCATGGAAAGACAAGGCATGGCATGGCATGGAAAGTGAAGGAAATGAAAGGAAAGGCATAAAATGAAAAGGAAAGGAATGACATGGCATGGAATGGAATGGAAATTTAAGGCATGTCAAGGTGATCCAAGTGGATATCGGTGGTCACTCACCTCTTCCAATTGAATCACATACAGTTTTCATATTGCCAATTGTTTTCTTTCTTTTCGGGTCCTAAACTTCCAGGGGCATTTTGAGGCCCTAAACAACATTTTTTGGGCCCGACATAGTCACATCATAGATGGGGTCACAGTGTGATGGAATAATGTGTATCCATAGGATATATATTTCCAATGGCCTATCGTGTGCCTAAAATAAGGATCGTATGCAAAAGTTACAACCTCGGGAAGTTGACCTACCATCTTAGGCCATCGGGGCCCACATGACTTTTGGCGCTTCATATCCTAGGGTTAGATTTTTAGATGTATAGGATTTTTTGTTTACTTCATGATGATAAAAAAGGCCTGGAGGCCTCATTGTAATATGATCATATGAATGCACATATCTGCCACGTCTCTTCTCATATATTATCTACCACCATTCGAGCAAGATTGTTTTCATTCTACATTTTACAATTTCAACAGATTTCTTTATGGAATAGAAGTTAAGTTCCACTGTATCTTTTTTGTTGTTCTCTTTATATCTGTGTTAATGTTATATATCTTTTTTTCATTTTTTTATGCTCATAAATTTGGATCAGTGGTCTCAGAGCGGTCTTCTCTTCATTTGTTTATGTGCATATACCCAACGAGGCTATGGTATAGGAATTTGTGACTCGAACTAGTTGAGAATTTTCAAGATCAACCTCTCCGAACCCATATACTTCCCATGGGGGAAGAAAAGGGAGATTATGGGGAGGATATCCCTTTAAATTATTTCTCAAGGAAGCCCTATCATGACAAAGGAATGAGATGATGGATAATTTTTCGCAAATCCTTCGACGACTGCCAATAGGAGACACATCTTCCTCGAGCGAAAGCATTGCCCCCTTTAAGGTATAGATCAATTTTTATATTCCTATATTTGAAGGTAAAATCTATGTAGATGTTGTAGATAAATGGTTAAAAATTATAGAAGGGTATGTTTATGTCCATAACTTTTATGATAGGGAAAAGATTACATTTGTGCTCCTTAAGGTCATCCCTCATGTCAAAGATGGGTGGTAGAATTTATGTGACAGAAAGGAAACAGAGAGATCTGCATTATTTGTAGTCGCACCCACTTGGGTTACTTTCAGGGATGATACTAAGGAAAAATAATACAATGTTGGAAGTTATGACGACTTATATACAAGATGGAACAGACTACGATAGGAAAGGAACCAAACAGTGCCAGAGTTCACAAATGTCTTCCATACCTTGTGCACCAATATAGGTATCAAAGACTCTATGTAACGACCCTTGATTATAAATTATAATTGATTTAATAAGGTAATCCTAAAGGATTAGCTAAATTATAATTATTTATTAAAATAACCTTAACTAATTATTTATTATTAATTAGTTACTCTTGATTATGATTAATTATACTTAAATTAATCATAATCAA
>SNQJ01S0245603.1:0-13180 GCA_010110895.2 Picea sitchensis | reverse complement strand
CAAAACTATCCAACAATTTTTACTTAAATCTCTCAAGTCATCCAAACAAACAACTAGGTCCCTTCATCTTAATTTAATTTATATTAGGTTCATACAAACAACTGTCAATCCCATCCCATTTAACATGACAATAAATAAATTATTATAAAAACTCCATTTAAACAATGCTAATGGGAAGTTTAGAGAAATGGCATATAATCCATGTTCATGGAAAACCTTCCCTACATCAAAGGGGTCACTAATATGGTCACTAAGGTTCTAATAAATAAGGATATCATCACCACTTTTAAACCCCTTGAAACCATTAGATAAAAGATGATATCAATGAAGGATACTGTTAGCACTTGGTAAATTTCCTAGAGGTTGAAACAAAAGAAATCTACTAAGGTAACTTTATCCAACCACTTTTAAAGCTGGGAATCTATCCCTTCCAGCTTCAAAGAGGGATCTCTCTATATGATTTAGCTTTGTTTTCTAACTTTAGATATTAGGATAGGTAAAGGAACAGGTAGGTTTTGTTGTCAAAGAGTTTGTAAATTGGTTGAGACAATCTACACATCCATTGGGCTATGGGGTCTGTACTTAATTAAATATGAGATACAACCAGAAACACCAAAGAAGACTCTCACAGGGAGAGATACTATACTCACTGGATCTTTAGTAATTTCAATGATGGACAGAAGAAAAGATAAGAAGGATAACTTCAATTAACAAGCAGTTAAGAATTTCTTAATCGAAGATATCAGACGATAAACATTAAATTCTTTAGAATCGGAAACAGGGTATCAAAGATAAATCCTGCAACATTATGCTACTCTTAAAGATTAGTTCCATAAAACAAAATGATTACAGAGAAAGAAAAACATTCAACTTAGAAAATTAACATCACCAGTGAACACACGCAAGAATCCTGTAAAAGTGCCAACTCTTTATTAATGGCAGATCTCTTCAAAAATAGTACATTTTGATAACGATAGGGTGTGCGAATCAACAACCCTCAATACTTCGAGAGTTGAAGTATTTATAATTCAAACTACAAAAATTCCTGTCATAACTGATGAGGACGTGCTCATTCTATTTTTAGTCTAACTACTTTAACTAATCAAAACTGCTTGATGACTCAGTACAACTACATGCAGAATTTCTGGGGTAGACCGTTGGCGAGGTGCCTTCGAAACCTCTTCTGACTGGACAAGTGACTCGATTGTGACAGCTCATTTGCTAATGTAGTAGATCACAAAGTTCTTCCCATCTGAGATGACTTGGCACTATGACTTTGAGTAATCTTCGATACACTTTGTCCATGTCTGTATACTTAGTGAATGTGGGCCTAATGAGAAATATGTGTCAAATCTCGTGTTGGATACTAATATCCAACTAAAGGGAATCCATGAATGCTTTGCCAGTGATGCTCCCTTGTATCCCTGCAAACTTTGCACTGTCCTTAGCCACTTCAGCCAGACTCTTCTTGTAATTCGGGAGTGTCATTAGCTTGTCATTAATGACCTTCAGACCAGGTAGGCCTTTCTTTTGGAGAGAATCAATCTTATTGAAGAACTTCTGTACTCCTTGATCCATGACTTGAACCTTTTCTTCAAGCTGAAGCATTAGAATTCTCTTGGTTAAAACCCTTTTTACTTCAAGTATAGTCTCTGTTCTGTCCTCGATCTTTAGTTCTTCTAGTTCCTCTCTGGTCTTGGAATTCATGAACCTGATGATCTCATTTGCTTGTGTTGGCATGTCTCCCAGTTCCACTCTGATTTTCTCAACAGCCTATTTGCTCCTTTGTAGCAACTCATTTTGTTCAAACATGATTTGAATCATTGGCTAGATTTCATTTATGGACTTGGTGATGTCTGTCAATACATTCTCTTTGACCTCGTCCAAATTCTTCCCTGCCATTGTTTGCTTTTGGAGCTGCTGTAACAACTTCCTGAGATGCTCATTTACCTGCTTTTCTTTGGATAGGCTTGTCTGGAAGGAAGTTTTGAGCTCTTGGAGGTTCTCCACTTCTTTCTTAAGCCTGCTGATTTCTGTCTCTTGCAGGTTCATCTTCTCCATGGACTTGGCAAGGTTTGTTGTTCCTTCTGGTAGTGACACTGATGTTGCAGATGGTATCGCTGTCACTGTTGTTGTGCTTGCTCCTGAGATAGGAATAACACTCAATGGAATGAATTCCATTGGTTTCATCTTCTGTTTCTCTTTCAGTAATCTCTCCATCTCAACCTCCATCTCTTTGAGCTGAGCATTTTTCTCCATGAGCAACTTTAGCATCTCATCCTTCTCACCTTCTTTCTCTGCTATCTCCTTCGCCTGTGAGTCCTCTATGGGAGGGAGCTTCAACTATTTTCTTAAGGATGCGATGTCTGCATTTTTCTTCTTTATCATCTCTTATGCCGCTTTGACGTTTGTAGGGTCATAGCCGATCTTGAGGACCAGCTCCTCCAACGTCTTGATTCTGTTGTCTTTTGCGAAAGATGATATTTTCTCCAGCTTGAGTTGTGTCTGAGCATTGTTCAATGATACCTGAAATTTTGCTGCAGAAGCTGAAGCATGTGCCAATGTGTGAAAAACCATCTCCCTTGTTTGTTTGTGCAGATCCATCTGATCTATTGGATGCACGTCCTTCGCTTGGAATTCGAAGGTGGCCCTTTTGTAATCTGAGATCAGCTTGGGATCTGGTACCTGTGCTTGGAGGTAAGCCATGTGAATCCTACCCTTTTCTGTGTCAAATGCCGAAAGAAGCCTATGTTGAGCTGTGGATGATTGCTTCCTAAACTGGGCATAAGTACTGCTAGTGAGGGTCTGGTTCTTCTTCTTGATCAAATCATACTTTTTAAAAATTCCCAACTTGGGCCCAGTCTTGCTTGGTTGAGTATCCAGGGGAGAATCTGTGGATTTCTTCAGTATTGCTGTTGTGATTGCCTTATGCTGGCTCGAACTGAAAGGTGGAATGACTGGTTTGACCCCTATGGTAGCTACTATGGTAGGCGGGACTTCTTTCTCTACTGTCGCGCCAGGCGTTGAAACTATCTTTGGTCTCTTGGTGTGCATCTGGAACTCCTTTGATGACACCTCTGTTACAGGAGGAGACGACTCTTGTCGGGGACTTTTCTCCTTGGGGACCTGAGGTGTGGTAGTGGGTGGCACACTCGTCGAGGGCACCTGTTGTTCCACTTCAACCAAAGTGTCAGGCACCCACACTATTTGATTTGCAAATTTTTCGATCTCTGGCTTGGACTCATGAGCATACGGGATATTCTTATTTTTCACCCTCATTTCCTAAATGATCCCACATGGATCATAGTGCCATGTGAAACTCTTAAAGAATTTCATCTCCTTCAACATTCTATCTGCTTCTTCCCCTGTGCCTCGACTGATGCAGATGAAAGAACCAATCCGCCCCTTGATTCTCAATTGTTGCTTCTTCTTCATGGAAACAAAGTGAATGTCATCTGAATTCATTATCTGCCTAATATATTCTAATGCAAAGATTCTTACCAGCACATATTGAGGTAGTTTGTAAGGTGCCAATTCACACCCGAAAACTATGATCTCGGTGTGGTTTTGGTACAGGTACCAGTCTCCTATCTTTGCGTTGTCCGAGAGATGCAGAATTATTTGGACTTCATCATTTATTTGTGGCTGAGGCCTGCCACTCAACATGCTTACCACCGAGTGGTAAAACTGATCAATGAAAGCTTTGAATTTGTATTCAGCAGAGTTACATTTCAGAAGAGAAGTCCATGTTGTGACTGGCTGGGGCCTCCCATCTACGTCCATCTTCTGCATGGAGAAACTGAATTTGTCGGCTTGAAAGTAAACAAAGATGTACACCAGTATGGAAGAATATCTGAACATGCCCTCTGTGGAAAAATTTACGAATTGTTCGTGAATATTATCAGCCAAGAAGGTGCTATAGTCGAACTGCATTGTGGGATTTTCATCGTTTGAGAAGATGGACAGAAAAGCCAGGATGGGCTCATCTACCCATTGGTCAGAATAATAACCAAGCAGGGCACAAAGGGAAGAAATGATTTGGTTTCCTTTGGTGGAGAACATGGATGAAGGGTAAGGGGGATTTGTGGAAGGGAATTGAGCAGAAATGTGGAGGAAAAGCTCGAATATCTGAGCTCTCTGAGGAAAGGTCATTTTCTGATATAACTCAGTCAGGATTTCTAAATTGAAAGGGGACGCAGATTTAGCACGGGGAATTTGCATCATCTGATCAATGTCTTCGGGAGTGATGAAGAAGAGGACGTCTATAGATGAAGAGACGATGGCCCTCTGGTCGGGAATATAGTGGGCTTGGCATTTCAGCGCGAATTCAGGAAAATGATGTATCTGGGGGAAAAGGTACAGGGGCAAATTGGACTCCTAGAGTCTAATTTCATCGCTCTGGTCCAAAAATACCTCTCGGAGCCATGTCTGGAGGTCTGAAAAATCGAAGTCGCAAATGGTATCCGTGATCAATCTATCTTTATCGACTAACGGGATTTTCTCTAGGTCGACAGGATCAGGAAGAAAAGGATTCTCTTCTCCTTCCGCTGGTCTTGTCTTTGGCACCATCTCTGCAACAGTACCTGCAATAAACAATATGTTAGTGGGGTCTACTGGCTGTGGAGGAAGGCGACGGAAAGAAATGGAGGAATAATAGGTAAGTTTTCTGGCGCGATGGATGAATAACGAATGAAAGGGGCATAACGATAGTTTTATTCAAAACTAGCGTCGGTTGGACGCGGGAGACAGGTCAGCAGGATAACGGGTATGTTATCCTTTGATAAATGGGCAACAGGCCACTTGGGATGAGGTGGAAGATGATGGTGGCCAAAGCATACGGAGGAGTGACGTGGAGGCTGGTGATTGGAGGTAAAAGTCGCCAAAAGGGGTGTTCATGAGTGAAGGGGGTTAGGTACTAACAACAGGGACTGACAATAGTTATGGGATGTGACACGACCCCGGGAACAAGTGGAACAAGTGGACTCAGTGGAGGATGATGTCCATGAGTGACGAGCTGTCAGATAGAATGTGGGGGATGGGACTTGAGGACCAATAAGATGACACCACATATGACCAGGGGCCCGTCGAAAGGAATATCCATTCCGGACCCCCCCCTTCAGTTAAAATCAGAACACCAGAGGGGGTCCGAAATCCATTGTGATCCATTGATCTACACGCTTGTTTCATGGCTGCAGATCTGAGTGCACTCTTTAATACTCATTCCGTACCCCCCCCTCCATTAAAGGCAGAACGAACGAGGGGGTCTAGAATCCATTGTGGACCATTGATTTAAGCGCTCCTCCCCGAGCCATCCAGATGACCACCCATGTTATTACTGATTCCGGACCCCCCCCCGATTAAAAGAAGAATGGTCGGGGGGGTCCGGAATGCACTGTGCACCGTAGATCTTGGCGTCTGGATCAGAATCGTCGAGATGTGAAGGAAACATAAGCTGGGAGTGAAGAAATATGTACTTGGGGAAAAACTTAGGATATAAATCATTTTATGGGTTTTTCCCAACTTTTCACATCGACACCACCAAGGGGACATCAAATAAGCTATTCTTAGGCAAAGGGGACATGGTGTAGCATTTTCATCAATCTGGTTACATGGGTGGTGAAACAAATGAAGAAACTAACCTACCTGCTAACCTATCTTCCTAGGAAAATTAACCCAGATTAAACTGTTGGGTTAAGAAATTACTCTACCTAAGGGCTATCCGACCAGGATTAGGCAGTCTGGTCAGATTTATTCACTAATCTAACCTAAGGGCTATCTGACGAGGATTAGACAGTCTGGTCAGATTTATTCACTAACCTATCAGCATTAAATTTAAAAGAACTTGGCCATGCTTGAAAGGTATGGCCAAGTCACTGTTATTGCATGGGGGTTTTCCTTTCAATTCTTTTATGCCCTCTTTTCTTTTCTTTTCCCTTTTTCTTTTTCTTTTTCTTTTTTCTTTTTTCTTTTTCTCAAATTATTTGCATAATGGAAAATCATTTGTCAATAAAGACACTAGATACAGATAATATCCAAGTCATCAGTTGATTCCCATAATTTATGGGGTGATAACAGTGGCTCCACCTGGGGATGGTACTTGCCCTGTTAAGTGCCAAGAATCCCGGTTCCTGTCATTCTGAACATATTTGCCTTGTAGCCTTCATTTTTCTTATTCTCAAAACTTGGAAGACAATGGTCAGCAGCTTAGGGCCTTCTCTTCATGCTTCAACCGACTGACTATTGTTTCCCACTTAGAAAATGCAAGTGGAAAAATGAAAATTTAACTGGTATGTACAATGGAGAGTGAGTTATTCAAATATTTTACTGAGGTGGGACATAATGTTTCAACATTCTGCCATTCACAGGTGCTCCTGGCAGATCTGACCCATCGATGTTGTTTAGCAAGAAAGCATTGTTTCCTCTGAAAGCTTGGATCATGTATGGCCCTTTCCACAGGTTGTCAAATTTCCCATGCTTTCCCTTGTCCTCACTCCTGGAATCCCATCTCAACACTATATCTCCCAGCTCAAAATCATCCTCCTTGGTTTGTTTGTCAAATATCTTCTTGATGTTTTCTTGGATGACCTTTGTTTTGTTGAAAACTTCTTCTCTAGTTTGTTGCAAATGGATCATCTGGTTGATTCTTCTCTGTGAATCGTTTGGCTCAGCTTGCACCTCTTGAAGTAATTTTATAATAGGGACTGCTAGAGAAGTAGGGAAAATTGCCTCTGTACCATAGACCAACTGGTAAGGTGACATGCCAATCGACCTTTTGGTGGTCAGTCTATCTGCCCATAAAGAAAATACCAACTTGTCGTGCCATGATTTTTTGTTTTCCTGCAATGTTTTCTTGATGATATTTACCAAAGTTTTGTTTGAATATTCCGCCAACCCATTCCCTTGAGGGTAGTAGGCTGTGGAATGCCCCAAACCAATTTGGTACCGGTTGCAGAAATCTATGAGTTTCTTCGACCGAAAGGCAACTGCATTATCGGTGATAATCTTTCTAGGACAACCAAAACGAGATAAAATATTGTTTTCAAGGAATTTGATAACTATTGAGTCAGTGTCTTGCCTTCTTGGTACTGCCTCGATCCACTTGGTGAAATAATCGGTGGCCATGAGAATCCACCTGTGTTGGCCTGAGGAAGGAGGGTGAATTTATTCAATGAAATCGAGCCCCCATTGCTGGAAAGGGGCCTCAACTGATATAGGTTTCAGAGGTAAAGGAATGAGTTTCCTTTTGCCTTCAAACAGTTGACACTAGTGACATGATGTTACTATCTGATGTACATCTGCAAACAGGGAAGGCCAGTAAAAACCAGCTCTGAGTATTTTGTTGGATGTAACCTTCCAATTCAAATGGCCACCACATTCTCCTGCATGAAACTCCTACAACACTTTATCAGCTTCATCTTTCAGTACACAATTTAAAAGAATACCTGCGGGGTATTTCCAACATAAATTTCCTTCCAAAATACAGAATTTCAAAGCCTTCAACTTCAAAAATCTAGCTTTAGTCTTAGTTAAACCAGGGGGAGCTTGTAAATTTTGTAAAACGAATATAAGGTATACATACCATGGAGAGTTTAGAAATACCTCTCTAACGTTTCGAGTCACCATCTCACCCTGTTCATCTACAACATCTAGAAAATTAATGTCAAGAGCCTGAAAGTTAGATTCAACCATTAATTTAGCAAGGCCTTGGCCTTTGATTAGTTTTGTGGGCTTAATCTTTATATCGTATTCTAAAATTATAGAAATCCATTTTCCCCTTATTCCATCAGGGTTGTCCTGTGTTAGAATATCCTTTACTACCATGTTCGGAACATAAGCTATGGTGTCGGAATGGAGAATGTAGACCCTGAAGTATTTTATAGCTTTTATCAAAGCAAAATCTTGCTTCTCCATGATATTGTAGTTTAGGGTAGCATCTCTTAGAGCTTTGCTGAAGAAAGCTATGGGTTGTTCATACCCTTCACTGTTCTTCTGCAGTAACACCACTGCTATAGTATGTTCAGAAGTGAAAGAAAAAAGATAAAAATCCTTAGTGAAATCGGGACTGATCAAAACTGGGGCTTCTGTTAGTGCTCATTTGACTTGTTCGAAGGATTGTCTAGACTCAGAGTCCCATTTTATTTTTACATCCTTTTTAAGCATGTTTGTAATGTTTCAGAGGAGTTCGGCCAGATTGGGAATGAATCTTTGTAGAAAGTTAATTTTCCCGATAAAAGACTGTAGTTCTTTGAGGTTTCTTGGGTGTTCTAACTTTAGTATGGCCTCGATTCTACTGGGGTCTATTCTGATTCCATCTTTAGAGATGATGTGTCCCAGCAGTTTACCTTCTTCTAACCCAAAGAGACACTTCTTAGGATTTAACGAAATCCCAAACCTTCTACATTTCTCGAAGACTCATCTAAGGTGTCGTAGGTGTTCATCATCAAATTTGGAAAACACAGTCACATCATCTAAGTAAACGACAATGAACTTACCAAATTCTTCCACGAAGGTGATATCCATAGCCCTATGAAACATGGCTCCTGCATTCATCAGACCAAAAGGCATCTTCACATACATGAAAGTGCCCCATGGTGTGGTAAAAGTGGTTTTATCTTGATCGTCCATGTGAACTAGGACCTGGTTGTAGCCTGAGAAACCATCCAACAAAGATATCCTACTGGACCCAACCACCCTTTGCAGGAGATGGTCCATTTTCGGTAATGGGTAATTGTCTTTCAGGGATACTTTGTTCAGATTTTGGAAATCAATACAGAGCCTGATTTTCCTGGTTTTCTTCCATGTAGGGACTAAATTAGTGACCCACTTAGAGAAACGTAGCGGGACTATGATCTTGGCATCATACATTTTCTTGATTTCTTTTTCTATTAGAGGGAGAAACTTGGGATTTATCCTCCTAAATTTCTATCTAAATGGTTTTTGGTCTTCCTTTATGGGAATCCTATGTTGTATGATGTTGGTATCATAGGATTTCAAATCTTCATAGCCCCAGGCAAAAACGTCTGAATATTCTTTGAATAGCTCAATGTATTTAAGCTTTTGTTCTAGGGGTATTGATTTGGACAGTTTGACCATCCTAGGCTTCTCCTCAGTTCCTATATTACAGTCCTCTACCTCTTGTCCATGGGCTTCTATTTTTAGTTTCTTAGCTATATCGTTACTGTCAAACAGATCTTCTAAAGGAACAAGCCCTCTAGGTAAAACATTGATTTTCAATTGTAAGACATCGGCATCCATTTCATCATCCCCTAAGTCTCCTGAATCTACTGAATCTACTCCTAAATCTACAGTATTCACACTATCTATTTCAAACTCAGAATTATTTACATTCTCGTCTTCATTTTCTAAATCTATATTTGTACATTCAAAATCGTTCTTGCATTGCAGAAAATCCTCTATCTGATCATCATTTCCAAACACTTACCAGTACCTGACATTATCGAGAACTGTTGGTCTTCATTTCACCTCAACAGTGTATGGGCGAGTTTGGCGAAAATGAATCTTGCAGGAAGCTGCTGACGTAGCCAATCCATCAGCCAGAATATTATGTCCTCTCGGCATTACCTGCAAGTCAACCTCATTAAAACACTTCAAAGCATCAAGAACAACATTCCTGTAGGCTCTAAGGCGCAGGTGTTTAGCAGCATACTCACCTTTAATTTGCTTGATTATTAATTCAGAGTCACCCCTTACCATTATTTGCTTAGCACCAACTTTTTTCAACATCTTTAGACCGAGCATTAAAGCGTCATACTCGGCAACATTGTTAGTGCACTGGAAATTTAATTTGTAGGAATGATTTTTTGAATACCTGTTTCGATGATTATGCAGCCAGACTCCGGCTCCTGCTCCTTCTTTACTCACAGCTCCATCAAAATCCATACTCCAAAAATCGGCGGGGAATTATTCAGTGATTTCATTTTTCATCTTTTCTACCTCACCGATTTTTGGACCTTCATCTTGACTAGATACCTCTTCCATCAGCTGAGTATCTTTCTCTTCCGTGTCACCATCATTGTACAAGATGAATGAATCTAAATCAGAATGTGCAGAGTAAAGGGGGTAATTGTGAGGTTTCTCTTGGCTACTGACCATGTACTTCATCAGTGTTTCTCTATATAACCTCCTTTGTTGCCCAAACACTGGGATAGTGGCGTAAGACATATCCAGCTACAGGGTTCCTTTCAACTTAGCTCCCCAAGACCAGGATAGTAACATTCCATACTTTGGCGGGATGTATGCAACCACCACATCCATTACCATTCTTTTCGAAGGGATCTGAACCAGGGTGATGCATAGGTCCTTGATCAAACCAATACATTTGACTTTGCTGGAGTTGAATGAATGTAAATCCTTGTACGGTCTGGTGACCTCCAGTCCCAGTTTTTCCATTACTACTTTGGGCATGAGATTATGAGAAGCACCTGAGTCAAGCATAGCGTTATGCAAGATCAAGTCGTGTATGTTTAAACTGATATAAAACGGGTCAACCTCACCAATATCATCCTGCCCATCCACTTCAGGTCCGAAAAGAAGTTCGGGGTGATCGTCAGTAAGGTTCACAGTGTTTGAATGAGTCACTGATCCAATAGTCAAGGCCTTGGTGCATATGTCAGGTTCAATGGCTAGTTCTTTTATTACCTGTGAACGATACCCATCTCTTTTCATCAGCTCTGTGAGTGGGATGGGAATTTTTATTTTGGCCAAATTCCCCCTCCAGGATAAAGGGTGTGAGAGATCTGCCTTGGTTTATCATTTCTGGTTTGTCCATCATATTCTTTGGTTCAGAAGTACTCGGTGGGTTAACAGGCGATACCTCGGGCAGTGATGGTCTTTTCAGAATGGTGATGTTTTTCTTCGTGGGAGTGCCCACCTTACTCTTCTCACGAACTTTCTCAGCAACAGTTTTCTCAGAAGCAGTCTTCTCGAAAGTTTTCTCGGCAGATGGCTCAAGGGTATCCTTGGTTTCAACTGCCTTTGTTGTTTCAGTGACCTTCTTTGGAGAACTCCCTGCTGCCTTCTTTCTCCATAAATTGTACTGTCGATGTACCTCCAAAATAGCATTCTCAAAGGCCTGTTGTCCTGCATATTCGGCTTCTTCACTTACCTTTGTTTGATTTAGCAGAAAGAGTTCCTGCTCTTCTTGGGTGAGGAAAATAGCCTCATTGTCATGAATGCCCATAAGGTTGATGTGAGTGTCCTCCAATTCCTCAATCACTTCTCCCCCTTCATCAGCATAATTTTCCTGTAGAGGAGGTCGGATCGGCTAATCAGGACCTCTCTGGTCCCTTTGATCCCTAGGATCTCTCTGTTTGATCTGAGGAGGATTTCTCCTAAAATTGGGGTTTCGAATCGGAGGTGCAGGTGTATTGTCTCTCGGAGGATTTTTGTTTGACACATTCACTCTTTCCATCAATAGTTTCAAATTTTTGACCACAGAATCCCATTTGGAATCAGTGGTTGATGTGAAAGGTTGTTCTTTGATCGTGACTCTCCTTTCTGACATCTGATGGGCCCTTTTCGCCAACAGATTGGCCTCCACACTAATAGCACTTTTTTGCATGTCCTCTAGGGTGGCAACATTTCTTTCTCTTAATTAGTAAAACATGTCAGCATCAAATCCATCAAAGAATTTAATCAATGCCAAACCTTGTAGAGGCTTGATTTCAGTTGGGATTGCATTGTACAAGTTGTTAAAACAGGTGCAATAATCTTGTACCGTCTCACCTTGATTTCTTTTTATGTTCTCATATTCTGACAGTATTTGGAGACGGTTTTTCTTTACCTCCCATCTGTCAAGAAAACTCCTTTGGAAAGCAACAAGGTCTAGAACTGAGGTGGTAGGTAAAGCTTTGAACCATTTCTTGACGTCTCCTATCAGACTCTGGGCGAACAATCTCATTTGGACATCAACTTCGTCGACTTCTTGCAAATCGAAGTAATCATTCATTTTGTCCACATGTTGTTGGGCGTTTAAAGGTCTGGTTGCATCGAACTGTGGAAGTCTTGTTTGGTAGTCTTGGGGCATGGCATGTAGTGGCACAGCTAACACCAAAGGACCGTATCGAGCGGCCATGATGGGTGGGTGAGGTGGAACGACAACCTGAATGGTCGGGGAGGTAGCGACTGAAGACGAGGAAGAGGAAGGATTGGGCGGTACTGAGGTAGTGATTTGTAGATTAGTTGTGGGAGACAAGACTTCGGGGGTTCGGGGTTGCAACACAGTTGGGTCAAAGACGAGCCTAGACACGAAAGTTTCAGACTGTGTTCTAACCAGGTTTCGAGGTGGAAAGGTATCAAGATCAAGGTTTTGAGAAATATGTGGTTCTCTGGAAAAGGAAGGAGACTTATGCAGGGCAGTATGACTCCCTGAGCCGACAACCGAGGCCTTTCACCTGAGAAAATGTTCGGGGTTATCTATCACTATTGAGAGTTCTGGGTCGGGATGAGATCGAGTGTGAACTTTCTTGGAAGCCAGAACTATTTTTGGTTTTTATATATATACTTTTTTAATTTTGTGAGTATGAAAATAATATGTACAAAGTTTGATCAACCTCTAACATTACTTTCTTCTCAGAATCAAACATTCTTCTAGGGGAAAGAAAATATGAAATTGTCAATTTTTAGTTTGTCCCCAGTGGAGTCGCCATTATGTTAGCACTTGGTAAATTTCCTAGAGGTTGAAACAGAAGAAATCTACTAAGGTAACTTTATCCAACCACTTTTAAAGCTGGGAATCTAGCCCTTCCAGCTTCAAAGAGGGATCTCTCTATATGATTTATCTTTGTTTTCTAAATTTAGATATTAGGCTAGGTAAAGGAACAGGTAGGTTTTGTTGTCAAAGAGTTTGTAAATTGGTTGAGACAATCTACACATCCATTGGGCTATGGGGTCTGTACTTAATTAAATATGAGATACAACCAGAAACGCCAAAGAAGACTCTCACAGGGCGAGATAATATACTCACTGGATCTTTAGTAATTTCAATGATGGACAGAAGAAAAGATAAGAAATATAACTTCAACTAACAAGCAGTTAAGAATTTCTTAATCGAATATATCAGAGGATAAACATTAAAATCTTTAGAATCGGAAACAGGGTATCAAAGATAAATCCTGCAACATTACCTTACTCTTAAAGATTAGTTCCAGAAAACAAAATG
>SNQJ01S0245602.1:0-13184 GCA_010110895.2 Picea sitchensis | reverse complement strand
TGATAAGAGTATCAAAACTTGGGAAGCCTTTCATGATACCTTTATGAAGATATGGGACACAAAGAGAGATTCTTGGTTATTATTAGTGCAATTGAATGAAATGAAGAAGGAAAATGAATCGATAAAAGAATTTGACACAAGATTTGAAAATTTACTCAATCAAATTCCCGAGGACATTAGCTTAAATGATGGTTTCATCGCCCTTCTTCAATACACAAATTCCTTTGAGGGGAAATTTGGATTTATGTTAAGGGACAAGTCCCCAAAGATCCTTGTATAAGCACAAGAGCATGATTCTAAGATTGAAGATAATTTTCTATCTTCTCAAAACTTTACCAAGCCTAAAACTTTACATAATGTTGAACATGCTCAAAATTCTATGACACTTTTGACCCAAAGACTTGAGAAAATAGTAACCGACTTCTCATAGAATCAAAGTCTCACAAAGAGATTTTATCCCATAAATCAGAGCTTTGTTTTGAAGATACTTTCAAAGGAAAATGATTAGGATTGTCATATATATATGCATGTGATAGTGACCCTTTAGATGCTTAGAGGGTTGACCTAAAGAAAGGGAAAGAAACATAAAATTTTACTGTTGGCCCAATCTTTAATGATTACCTAATTTTGGTTCAAATTAAAGTTCTAATTTTGAATTGGAAGAGAAATTTAGGGCCAACCCCTTGAGGAAGGTTATGTGCTTGTGTTGAATCTCATACGCCCATGTGTAAATGGATAATGGTTCTTTGTTTTCTTAACTGGTAAAGAAGGCAATTCCTTGGATGGTTTGGTGGGCTGTTGGTTGTGATATGATGTTATCTCATTTTGAAGCCCACATGCCCACATGTGAAGGAAGATGTTGGGTCTTTCTTACACCCTTGGTGAAGGAAACCCTAGCCCACTTGAAGAACAATTGAAGATTGTATACCTGATTTTGAGCAGAAAAGAGAGCATTGAAGGGTCTTTGGAGGCTAGATGTTGCACCAAAGCCCCTCTTTTCCCCTCATTTGAGAAAATTTTGTTGAACCATATTGTGTTATACTTGAGTAGAATTTTTTGGAGATTGATCTAGTGGATGTTTTCTCTTTTGTTTTTGGTGGATGTTTTGTGAAAATGGGTTTTCTTGATGCTATGTTCCTTATCTTAAGCATTTTAATTATGTTGCATGTGATGTTTCTTGGGATATCTTGGTGAATGCTCTATTAGAGTAATAGTTGCATGTTAACTTTGTCTCCTTGAACAATATTTAAACTCTAAGTAAGAATTGAGAGCGATCATCCCCTTCCCTTGTTTTATCCATCTTAACTCATTAAAGAATTCAAGGTTTTCCTTAATGGTTAGGAGTGGCTATCCCCTTAAGGATTTTCTTGGCTAGGGTTTAGTTCTAGGGGTTAGAAGTGGCTATACCCCTAGGGTTTAAAACATAGTTTTCTTGATCTTGTGCTACCAGATCTTGAAGGGATAAGACGACACCTAGTGTTTATGAGGGGATAAACTCTAGGGTTTTCTCTCATAGGAGGTTGACCTAGGCTTATGAGGTGATAATACTATGATATAATTTCAAGTCTTATTTTTCCCTCGATCTCCATTGAAGCGCTGCATTAACTCCACATGCCCAATGAAAAGACATTGATCTTGAGACCTCCAAGTACTTTCTTCAATACTCTAAGGCTACCCAAACACATTTTTCTTGGACTTCACTCTCCATTTTGAGATTCCTTGCCCTATGTCCTCACAATATTAATTGAGGGAAACCCCCTTCAGTTGGAGGAAAGTTGGCTTGAAGTGAAAGAGGGTTGGTGAGGTGATAGGGGCCTTCCCTCTAAGTTACGCATGATTGCACTTGAGCTTTTGGAGTTTATCTCAACAATTGTGAGTTCGTGTGACAACACACTCGAGACATATTCTAGTGATCCTAAACCTCATTAGACAATACCCCCTTTACCATTGGAAGTTAGTCCTCCTCCTTAACCAACCTTGCCTAAGACCGATGATATAGATTTAAATATTGATATGGCTAGTATATTAGCAAAGGTTAATGTACCTGTCCCTCTCACTATTGATATTGTATTTTTTCTAAATACCTACAACACAGTCATTATTGCGACGTCTTGGAGTGTTGCTCCATAGAAACCACGTCGGAGCCGATACCTCTGAACATCTCTCTTGCCACCTCCAATACGTCTCTCTTTCCACCTCCAAGATGTCGCTCTTGCCACCTCCGCTGAAGTCTCTCTTGCCACCTTTGTTGACATCAGTCTTACGATGTCTTTGAGTATTACCATCGATATTTCCACCACTGAGTACGTCGTTCGTACGACATCTTGGAGTTTCTCTCTCATAGCAACCACATCGGAGCTGATACCTTGTACCGTCGTTATTACCACCATTGCCTACGTCAGTCTTATGACACCTAGAGACATCGATCCCAATGCAAACATGTAGAGAGAACGAAGAAATGGGACATCATAATTTTGATGTCTAGGACATCGTTGTAGCGACGATTATGTGGGGTTTGGACAGTCAAATCCGAGATGACACATGTCTGCATGAAACGTCGCAATAGAGACAATATCTATGTCATCGGAAAAGGGATGTCATGTGAAATGACGTTTGAGGGGGTCCGATGTTTGTCGTTCTCCCGACAATATAAAGTGGCAATTGTGTCGAACGCACCATCAGAATTTGACCCAAATGTACAAGTGTCTCAACACTTACATATTTTCACGATTCATTTTACTAAGTCTTACTTACCGTGGGTCTGCGATGAATTTTATGACTCTTACCATAACCCTGCCTTGCCTCTAGATCTCACTACCATGTTGTGCCTCTAGATCTCACTACCCCATCATGTCTCTTCTATACTTAGACATTTTCACAACTTTTTTTACCAAGTATTATCTCCTTACCTACCTCTGCATTCATGTAACGCTGCTAACATTTCATTTACTTTAATATTTTTTCTCAATAACCATTATTATTCTAAGTTATTTCCCTTTATTTTTGGGAACACCTCCCAATGACACATGGTAGTCAATACCTAGTATATGTGGACACATGACAGTGAGTTGGACCCATCCCTTGATGACACATGGTAGTGAGTTGGACCACTTCCTTGATGACACATGACAATGACGTGGACCTACCCACGAGTGACACATGGATGAATAGAGATATATGGATAGTGAAATGGTAGGTGAATTGGTGGTTATTGGATGTGATGGGTTGTGCATTTACAAGTTGACTGGGTGATGATTGGGTGATGACTGGGCAACCAAAATTTTACTAAGTCGTGAAATTTCCTAAGGCACAAGAGCTAAGCTAAGACCTCCATAATATCCTTTGTTTTACATGAATGATAAGAAAGGATTTTCATTATAAAAACTAATGCTTCACTCACCAAAATTCATGTGGGACTAAAGAGGGAGAAATTAAATCAAGGGATGATATTGATCCACGAACTAGATCGACGTCTATTGAGCAACGATTTTCCTGAGCTTATAACTCATGATCCAGACATCTGTTTGGGACAAGTGATACCTCGTTTGAAAGTTAATTCAACAAGGAAAATAATGGGATAGGATTCAATGGCTTAATTTTTTTATAATTGTTTCATAAATTAAAATATCAGTGAGATTTGTTTTTATGACTTACTGGGAAATCTGTTTGAAACCTTGACTTTCCGAGGCTATAAGTTGAGATCCAGAACTTCAAATTTCACTCAAGAGGACTCGTTGGAAATCTAGAATGATGAATATTAATTATATAATGGTTTACATGGTTGATAAATCAATTATCAGGCTCAGAAAAATAAAAAACAACCCACTTTTTCCAGATAGACGGTTTTAAATTTTGGAAGTAAAAGTTTATTAAATAACTTTGCTAAAAGGATGAAATGGGCCTCATTGGGAGGAATGAATTCCAATGAATTGTGTTCATTAATTATAATTTAATAAATCATTAATTAAAAGGATTTATTCCTTATTCCAAAAATAAGTTGCACATGGAAACTTCTAGAAGAATAGAAACCTTAACTACTTGAAAGAAACATTGGGAGAAGATTTAAAAGAAAGAGAGAACCATCAAGGAAAGGGTTATAAGATCATAATAGAAGAGGTTATATCATGAAGATAACATTTCTAAGCCATTAGTATGTAGCCAACTCTTTGATCAACAAACAAATATCTCCATTGTTCTTGCTACTTCTTCTTCTACACAATTTATCTCAAAGTTTTTTGTTTGTATATCAAAGATTAAGCATAAGGCTAAGTATTTTTTATGTTTTTCCTTTTGTCTATTCCTTAAAAGATCAATAGGAGTATTTTATAGCCATACAGATGGTTGGTAATGTAAGCAAGGTTGTATAAATGATTCATGGAGGTTTAGTTCTTACATTTGGAAAGCTTTATTTCTGAGCATTAGTCAATTGGTTTACTGAAATGCTTTGTAATGTTGAATATATTTTATAAAACTCCACAGAGAACTATTTTGGGGTTCAACTTTAATGATTTCTAATGCTTTGGGATTTTTTAGAATGAGAATTTTGGAGTATTCCCATCAATTTTTTTTTAGTTTTGAATGTAATACTCATCTAAAGTTCTCTGAAGTGATCAACACCATTTCATTATTTTTCTTATGAGAAAATATAGTTGCATATTCTACTTGCATATGTTTCAGAAGGATGTTATAATGAAGTTGAGCACATATTTATCTTGATATTGAAGCCTGTCTTTATCTTTTTACTATAAATAAGTTTCTTGGTCCATTTCCAAGCATATGTTGCACGTAAGGAGCAATCAGGTTATCAAGAACCATTTCATATACAAACTAAAGAAATAAATATTTGGGGTTTGTTGTTAGTTCTCTTTCTTTTGAAAATCCATTCCAAGAACATCAAGCTACATATTTCAGACAAACATAGAGGAGTGCCACCTCTTTAAAAACNTTATCAAGAACCATTTCATATACAAACTAAAGAAATAAATATTTGGGGTTTGTTGTTAGTTCTCTTTCTTTTGAAAATCCATTCCAAGAACATCAAGCTACATATTTCAGACAAACATAGAGGAGTGCCACCTCTTTAAAAACATAGGGGGATTTTATCTTTGTGAGGTTGTTGTTTGGATATTAATCAATCTGAACATCAACATGAGTTTATCATGCCCTTCTTGAATCTTGATTTACCTCTTTGATAAGTATTGCCAAAATCTTTCCCAACCAAGATCTCGTGGGAGAGGATTCCATTGGTACTTGGGAATCCAGGATCTCCATTTAATCTCTCTATTCGAAGGGAACTAATAATGTTGAAGCCACTTTTTCCTTTTTTGAACATATTATCTCTTAACTAGTGTAAGTCTGCTCTTGTCTGCCAAGATGGGTTTTGTTGCCAGGCATCATCCCAGAACAAGGTATGGTTTTTGTTCTAGACCTCCCAGAGATAGTGTAGTTGAATCAATCACTTTTTTTTTCTAGGAAGATTTCCAAATCAAAGATCCTAAAATGTTTCTTTCCAAGTAAATGAGATCTTAGGTATTAGTGTTTGGGTAGTATTTCCTATGCCAAATTCTGCTCCACAAATCATATTTATTATTAAGCCATCTCCACCAAGTCTTGGATTCGAGAATTGAACTAAGAACTTCAAGATCTTTGAGCCCTATGCCTCCTATGAGTTTAGGTTGAACGATTTTATCCCACACTACTAGAGCCATGTTTCTTTCTTTTCGGGCTATGCTCTAGAGGAAGTCTTTGAAGATTGTGAACAACTTTCAAAATAAATTTTGGAGCAACAAGAGTGGAGAAAAGATAATTAGGAATTTCTTGCAAGATTTATTTGAGTAAGATGAGGTGTCCTGGAATGTTAAGTGATCGGAAAGAATAATTGAAAAGTTTGTGATCCATCTTGGAAAGAAGCTCTTCCCAAGAGGAATTTCAAAGTGCATTTTCTACAAGAGGTGCAACCAAATATTTGGATGGAAGGGAGCTTTTCTTGAAACCAAGAATCCTAGAAATATGAAATTTAATTGCAGGAGGAGTGTTAAAGAAAAATAACTAAGATTTATCTTGATTAGTGGAAGTACCCAAGGAATCCATGAATTCAAAGAGGACCTACTTGATGGATTTGGATTTCTAAACCGTAGGAATGCCCATGAGCATTGTGTCATCAACAAATTTTTGATCAGAGACATGAAGATAATCCCCAAATAATTTGATTCCTTTGATTTATTTCTTGTCATTATTTCCTTTAGAGCCCTTCCTAAACCCTTAGCCATTAAAATAAAAAGGAAAGAAAAGAGAGGGTCTCCTTGGCGGATGCCATGAGAAGGGGAGAAGGTAGCAGAAGGGGAGCCATTGACCAGGATAGAGAAGAAATATGAGGAGGAGAGGGACATAATCCATTTGAATCAAATTGGAGAGAAACTGAATGCTCTAAGGACATGTTGGATATATTTCCAACTAAGCTTGTCAAAGGATTTAGACATGTCAAGTTTAATGGGAATTTTAGATTATTTGGTAGCTTTCAGAGAATGGATCGTTTCATGAAGCAGAATAATTCCATCAAGAATTTGGCATCCCTCTACATAACCAGTTTTCTCTGGAGAGATCAAGGAGGGAAGGATTAGTTTGAGGTGGTTTTCTATGAATTTGGTAATGATTTTGTAAACTACAATAAAGAGGGATATGGGTCTAAATTTACTTGGATCCTACAAATTTTCTTCTTTGGAAATAAAGGCCAAAAAGGTAGCATCAAGGGTTAGTAATACATTTGAAAATTTGCAAGATTCCTTCACTAGATACCATATATCATGCTTGATAGTCGACCAACAGACTTGGAAGAAATCAATTGTAAAGACATATATACCTGGAAATTTAACTTTGGGAATTTCCATGAATGTCTTCTCAACTTCCTCAAGGGAAATTTCCCTTAGAATGGACTCATGTTGCTCCTGTGAGACTAGTCTTGGGATGTGACGGGTAATCTTTTGAATAACCAGTCTTATATCTGGTTGGGATTTTGAGAGGAGATATTGTAGTAATGCACTAGCTCCTTTTAGATATATGCATGGTCCTTGAGGAGGTTGTCGTGGATATTTTTATAGAGGCAATCCTATTGTTATGATGATGTTGGATCATGGATCTGTGAAAAAAAGGGATTTTTTTCACCTTCTTTAAGCCATCGGATTCTTGATTTGTGTTTCCAAATAAGTTCCTCTTTCTTGTTATGATCCTCTAATTGAGCTTGAAGTAAGGATTCTTCTTTTATTAGTTTCTCTGAGCGACCTTCCAAGATCATTGCTTGATGAATATGATCCATTTGGCATTCAATTTTTTGCTTGGATTTTAAAATGTTTCCAAATTCCTATTTTATTTTATTTTTAAGATGAATCTTGATTTGTTTGAGTTTTTGTTGAAATATGTACACGGGGGAGATAGCTTCAATGTTTTCTTCTTCCCACCAAATCCAAATTTTGTCTTGGAAAGAAGGGTAGTCAAGCCATAAGATTTCAAAGCTGAAAGGGTGATTTTGATGGCTACCCTGAAGATCAATTTCTAATATGATGGGCCAATGGTCAGATTCTTCACTCAGGAGGATAGAAGTTGTTAAGTATAGTCCAGACATCATAAGGGATTCTGATACCAAAAAGTGATCGAGCCTTGGTGCTACTTAATTGTCTCCAACTCTCTGGTTGTTCCAAGTGTGTAATCCATTGATTGTATCTAATTTGATCATCTTTAGTTGTTGTATTACCTCTTTGAAGTGGTGTGAGTCATGATCTAATTTTCTGACTCCGCCTCTTTCTTCTATCGGAGAGGTTATTATGTTAAAATCTCCTCCAATTAACTAGTGTTTTCACCAATGATATTGTTGAGTGCTTGAATGTAAATTAGAAAATGGTGCTTGTTTGAGACTGTTTGTGGTCCATAAACATTTGTAATGAATCTCTATTCTCCAGAGCCCATGACTTGAAATATTGTTGAGATTGTATGTTGGGTTGAGAAGAAATTAGAGATGGAAATTTTAGTTGGATTCCAAAGGAGCACCAACCCCCCTGTAGCACCCTAAGCATCTATTGCAATTGCTTTAAATCCCTTCCATATTTTGGAGGTTAGACATGAGATCAAATTACTGGGACATTTAGTTTCTTGAATCATCATCATTGTGGGTTGTTCTTTAAGGAATTTTTCTTGAGTAACATTTTCTTACTTTTTCTATTCAAGCCATGGATGTTCCAAAATATATTCCTCATGATAAGTTGGGAGGGGTGGGAGGAAACTTTTCCGTCATCAACATTATTTTGCTAGAATTGACTAATAATTTCCCAAGCTGTTGGAGGAGTTGTTTATTGCTTTTGTGCCCCCATTTATTTTCCTATTTTGAAATCTTATAATTTTTAGTGAAGGAAAGGGATTTAACCCCTAAGGGAGAGGTAGAGGGGTTCTTACCTGTAGAATTCATGTCGTGATGTTCTCTACAACGAACTAGGGAATATTTTAGAAGTTGGACCTACTGGTCAGGGATTGAATGAAAATATTGTTGCTCCCAAGATACTACTATAGAATGAAGATCAAGGTCACCAAGATCTATCTCATGTCCATTATATGATTTAACCTGTTTAGGATTGTCATCTTGCATTTCCTCTTCCCAGTTTGTTTTCTCAAGGGTGTCCTAGTTCATTGTTTTTTCGCGTTCATCATTTTACTTTAGATCCTTTCATGTGCCTCATTCATTCTCTTGGACTTTATGTTGATGGGTTTCTCCTTGGGGGATGTTGTTGGGTTCCTTTAGATTTTATGATAGTATCTCATAACTATTGTTAGTCTTGATGCCCTTGTTTTCCTGGTGCGAAGCAAGCCGTCTACTAGGTGTTCTTCTTATTGAAACTCACTCAAAACCCTCTATATATTTTGTGGATTGGGGTTGTGTTGATGGAAGTGGGGCATTCATTGGGAAATATTGAAAGAGATGGTCGTGTTCACGACATTTACGATAGTGGAATGGAATGTGTTCATAGTCAATGGTTTTCACCCATTCAGTGTCTTAGTATCTTAGACAAATCGAGTTTGGAAGGGATTTGGAGATATTCATATAAATACAAATACATGTGTATGAGGTATATCGGGCTTTTTTGGTAACTTCTAATATTTTCACAAAAGGGCCAAGTGTGTTGCCAATACCTTCCAGGATTTTGGCTTCCCAAATTTCTCATGGGAGAGAGTATAGACGGATCCATATTGGTGTTGTTGTGAAGTCCTCCTTGTCAGGGTTGAATCTCTCTACCTAGGGTCTAAGATACTATCCTGTTGAATTAAAGAAATAAGAGTCGTTTTTTAAAACCCTATCCATGTCTTCCATGTTGGAGAAAATTGTTGTGAAAAAGGTTTTGGATCCCAGTTTAAGATCTATTTGGCCTTTGGGTTTTTATTTTGTCTTGATCCACCAAATCATATATTTTTCTATGGGCCAAATGCCCATGAAATTACCAATGAATGTGTGATCATGCATGAACTGAATATATTCATTGATTCTTTTTGAGGTAATCTCATATTTGGGGTTTTCTTCGGCTTCTGGAATGCATCGGTGTGTGCTTCTGTGGATGGTTTGTTGTTGGTTGCATACCCCTTTGACTGGTTTTCTAAAGTTCTTCTTTTGGGTTTCCTATTTCAGTTGAGCCCGAGGCTTTGTTCCCACTATGATCGTTAATTTGTGGGACCGAATTTTCGATGATGGTATCTTATTGTCTCCATGCAAGTACTCTACTGTAGGAGGGAGTTGTGCCTCCTACTCTAACCAATGCCATAGAACATTGAAACCAACCCTAACCCTTGGATAACTGCAAAACCATAGACCCTTCACTTCTTCACCCTAATCATCGTTAAGATCAATTCTTATATTTATGTCTCATAATTAAATTTATTTTAACATATACATTTTTTTTAATGATTGACATGGAAATGGCATATTATATCTTTCATCTAAGATACTTTAACAAACATTATTTTGAAATAAAAATTTATAGGAAATAATGTGCTAGAATGTTATATAACATAATGTTCTAGAATGTTATATAAAATTTATTGTTTAACTTATTTTAATCATAAATGTGTTTCAAATATAAAACAATTACATTACTTCATTTGAAAAAAAAACACCCTTCAAATCTATGAAAACAAAGTTTTATAACGTTAACTCATAAAACTATACTAAACCTTTAAATCTATGAAAACAAAGTTTTAGAAATTTAACTCATAAAAGTATATACTAAACATCTCACTTTGTGCAAATTTTCTACCTACACTTAAAAAAACATTTTAAATAAATTTCAACCTAAATCTTATAAACATAATCAATATATTAAAATTCATAAACCATTTTAAACAAATTTTATCATACATTTCATAAACATAATCAATATAAATTTTATCCTACATCTCATAAGCATAATGTAATATAGTTAAATTTAAAATTTTATTCTACATCTCATAAGCATAATGTATTTCATAAACATAATTAATATAAATTTTATCCTACATCTCATAAGCATAATGTAATATAGTTAAATTTTAAATTTTATCCTACATCTCATAAGCATAATGTAATATAGTTAAATTTTATATTTTATTTTAAGTACAAATTGAATTTTATTCTACATCTCATAAGCATAATGTAATATAGTTAAATTTTATATTTTATTTTAAGTACAAATTGAATTTTATTCTACATCTCATAAGCATAATGTAATATAGTTAAATTTTCAATTTTATTTTAAATACAAATTAATAAATATAAATTTTATCCTACATCTCATAAGCATAATGTAATATAGTTAAATTTTTAATTTTTTTTAAATACAAATTGATATTGAATATATTGATATCAAATATAGTCAAATTTTCAAATATGATTAGAGTTTCATCAAAATTTTATATATGATGGAATTTTGTTTTTCAAATTTTACCTTAATTTTAAACTTTTTAAACTAACCAAATACTCAAAAATTAATAAAATTTCAAATCCATCAAAACTTTCTTTGATTGTTAAATTTTAATTAAATAAATAAATAAAATTGCTACATAACTACATTACTTTCAAAAGCATGAAAGCAATGATGAGAAATCAACTAAAATTTTGCATAATTTTAATAAAGAAAAAAAAAAAATGCTATATGAGTACATTGCTCCCCAAAACATGAAAGTGATGATGAACAATGATCTAAAATTTATGAGAAATTAGCTAAAATTTTGTCTTATTTGTATTTTTAAAGATTGCTGATTACATTGTTCCTAAAAACATGAAAGTGAAGAGAAATCAAGTATTACTTGTATTTTTAATTTACAAGTAAAGTAATGATGAGAAATCAATTAAAATTTTGCATTATTTCAATTAAAAAAATTGCTAGATTTGCACATTGCTTCCCAAAAGATGAAAGTGATGACGATGACAAGCCAAAATTTATGAGTACATTGTTCCCCAAAACACTAAAGTGATGATGAGCAATGAGCTAAAATTTATGAGTACATTGCCCCCAAAACATGAAAGTGATGATGAGAAATCAGCTAAAATTTTGTATTATTTGTATTTTTAATGATGGCTAATTGCATTGCTCTAAAAACATTAAAGTGAAGTGATCATGAGAAATCAGTGAAAAAATTGTATTTTTAATTTACAATAAAAAAATTTAATCATCAAATTTTATTCTATCCGCTTATTATTTTATACTTGTTTTTAATATTATTAAATTATACTTGTTTTTTATTAAAATATAAAAGAAAGTTTTCCGCTTATTATTTTATACTTGTTTATAAAATATAAAAGAATGTTTTTCGCTTATTATTTTATACTAGTCTATAAAATATAGAAGAAAGTTTTTAATCTGCAGAATTTTTATTAAATTCGAAGATAATTTTCCTCTGMYTACCCCTATCCCACACTAAACAAATCAGCGTAACCCAAAAATAACAAGCTGAAGAGCAGAGCTGGTAGTGGATTTCTTAAAACAGCCGAGAAATATCCACGGGTCCCGCGCAAAGAGCTTTTTAAAGTCACCGCCCCTCTAAACAAAGGGCGTAACAATTAAATTGACTTAACTCTAATCGTAGAGTGTTCCTCATTAAAACACGTTAAATAACCACAAAAGCCGCCATAAAATGAATCATAATAGATTAATTACTAAATGTGGATAATTGGAGAATTCAGCTGTTACTTGTTTAAATATTCAAAAATTGTTCCTGAGAATCGAAGCCAATAAATCTTGAACAGAAACACAATTTGCAATTGTAGAAACGCGAAGAGATGGGCTCAATAAGCGAGGCTGATCTCCTGGATGGTATGCAGACGAGGCCTCCATGACCTGCTTTTGGGGATCAATTGCTCCCTAAATGCGATCTTCACCTCCGGATCATCGCAGCTCCGCAAAAACTTCTCATACATCGAACTGCGGCCCTCGGCGGACAGATCGCAAGTCGAATTCGAGCTCCTCCGCCGCTGCGCCGCCCTGGAGAGATCGCAAGTCGAATTCGTGCTCCTCCGCCGCTGCGCCGCCCTGGACAGTTCCTTTTTGGCGGCGGCGTACAGCCTTGCCGCCAAGGCCACCAAATTCTGAGCCGACGAGTCGGACTCGATGACTGAAAGCGGCAGGAGAAAGTAGAGCTCGCCCAGCCGGAGATCCTCCTCGGGCTGCAGCGGGCGGCAATTTACGGCGAAGAGATCACGCGAGCAGCATATGAAATGGTGGGGGTGGTTTTGCAGCACTCGCATAGCGCTAACCTGTGCTGGAAGCTCGTCCAACTGGCCATTAAGGTGGACGACGCTGATAGCGTCGGGACTCACCACGTCCGTCCGCCGGGAGCATGAGGCCATCGATCCCATAATTCTTCTTCTTCTGTGCAAAAAACAGTTGCAAATTCGATCCGCGGCGAATACAGTGTTGTGAGAATCGAACTCTGGACAAACGTAGGGTAGGTCAACTGCCTGATAATGAATCAAGGGCGTAGATCGCGGGCTAAAGTTAGAGATTATTGAGCCGCTGGATTGATTGAGAGAATGAAACGTTTGGCGACCGGAGAATTTGGGGTTCGGGGTTTCGTTCCGAGTCCGGGTTTTTATTGATGGGCATTAAAAACAAAACGACAGAATTGAGCCAGGCGTGATGTTGTTAATGGAACGTCATCGTATGATGACAGCTCAC
>SNQJ01S0245601.1:8888-22072 GCA_010110895.2 Picea sitchensis | reverse complement strand
AGCTTTTAAATCGAATTCCATGATTGAATTCTGCAATAAGTATAGTATCAAATTGGTTCATTCTACTCCCTACTACCCCCAAGGGAACGGATTGGCAGAATCTTCCAATAAGACTCTGATAAGGATTATCAAAAAACTACTAGAAGAAAATAAAAAATCATGGGATTCCAAGTTAAATTTTTCCCTTTGGGTTGATCCTATCAGCAACAAGAAGCCTATTGGGACATCTCCTTTCCATATGGTATATGGGACATAAGCTATTCTTCCAACTCAATTGGGCCTGCCAGTTTTAAAGTTTCTACAAGAAGAGTTAGAAGAACCCAATGATATCCAAAGGAGAATTTTTTAGATGATTGAATTTCAGCAGGTCAGAGAACAAGTGAATCAAAAAGATGTTGCTTACCAGAGCAAAGTCAAGGCTACATTCGATAAGGGAACTAAGAAATATATTTTCAATGAGGTAGATTTGGTGTTAAGATGGGATGCCAAGAGAGAGGATAAAGAAAAACATAGTAAGTTAGATAACCTATGTTATGGTCCTTTCAGAATAGCCAAGGTAATGAACAATAACACTTTTCTCCTGCATAATTTAGATAACACAAAAAATTTTGGGGGCCCAGTGAACGGGAGGTTCTTGAAGCACTATTTTATCTAATGACTCATCAGGTTTTCAGTTAGTACAATAGGTTTTCTTTTCAATAAAGACTCCATATACCCAATGGACTTGTTTTTATAGTTATGTTGAGAATAAAAGATTGACAGATGCAGGGAGATTAGTGAATTAGAGATAAAGGAAAAGGCATTGGTCTGCAGTTCTTGGAGTTTATTATCAAAACTCCATCCCCAGAAGGAGCCAATGTTAGTCTCTAATTTTTTCTTTTGATTTTGTGAGAAACCCTAATCCCAAACCCTTCCTACCTGCACTTCATTATCTACTTCCAGTTGATTTTAATCATTTTTTTTAGCTTGTTATGGTTTGCATTTCATTTTTTTTTGAATAATTTATTTAAGTTTGGAGTTGTAAGACATGGTTTTAAATGATGTGTCACTTTATATGCCTGTTTGAAATTTACAAATTCAAATTATGCTAAGTCATTAATAATGCTACGGGAATAGCATTATTCCCATAGCGCAAAGATAATCATGCCTTAATATGCGCTCGTCACCCAGATTTCGTTATGATGACAGAGATCCTGGTTTGAGAGTTCACATGTGTCCCACAATATCTTTGGAATCATTTTGTGATTCAAACCGTTACATGATCAGATTGATCTGTACCCGCAAAGGACTCATTTCAAATCGTCCAATTCTCAACGATCATTATATTGAACCTGTCATTCTATGTCTAATTTTGTTGAATTTTAGGCGCAGGTATTTGCTTAGAAGAACGGTTATATACTAACAGATTGCAGGTGGCAAATTCGAAATCCGAATCATGCTAGTTATAGCATTGTGTTTTGATGGCGCCTAAGAGGAGAGGACAGGTAGTCAGATTAGAACCCAAGGGTGCTAAACTCATCGAAGATTATCCTCAGAAGGCTCAAAGGTTCAGAGATGCCAGGTGGTTTGAATTCCTTACCACTTTTCAAGGTTACGACGAGCAGGTCTCCATGGAGTTTGCACTAAACTTTGATGCTCACGAGGTGGAGATCAGGAAGATGTTGATGCTGGTGACAAAACATACAATTTCTAAATCTTGTAGATTGGTGGCTGGAGGAGAAAGATGGTGGAAGAAAGAGCATGTGGTTACAAAGTTTGTCAATCAATTCCTGCTTCCAGATAAGAAAAATCCAAAATGGAGAAGGGGAGTTCCCCACAGCTGGATTAGCCCTGAATGGAACATTTCTCTTGTTAAGCCCTAATATTGGCTCATTACCCCTTAATTGGGGCATATTATATTAGTAATATTATTTTATTTATGTCGGCTTTAGGCCATTAGTTGTAATTATACCTCCTAGTCTCCTATATATACCAAGGAGACATTTTCATTTCTGAATCATCTGTACTTGAACATTTAAATTGGGAACAAGGAGGTTTCCCCTCGAAGAGATGATTATCTGAAATTATCTCTCTCTTTTAAAGGCGTTCCAAATTACTTTCACAGGGGTTTTCTATGCTATATTGTTGTTTGGTTCTTAACATATGGTATAAGAGCTCAAGGTCTTTGGGGTTTCGTTGCTACATACGAGACAGGTAGATTTTTGCTATATAACTTTTTGTCTACAATGTTTGGGAAGGAATGCAGCACGTTATATTTAGTAGGCAATAGGATCAAGGTCGTTAGGTTCAAAATTCATCTGAAGACCTTATACATTCCTTAGATACAACAGCATGTACAAGATAGGGTTGGAATCATCCTGAAATGAGTCATTGAATTTTAAGCTATAAAATATTTTTACGTAATGTTTCAGACCCTAAACTCTAGAATATATTCACATAAATTAGTAAGGTATTTATGGTAAAACGTTCAACTTCTAGGTCATCTTGAAATTGTAGATACACCTTGTGTAAGATGGGGTATCGACTAGTCCTATTGACTAGTCTCAAGAGGATGTTCGAGGTAAAACAATCATAACTTCTTGATAGAATATCCAAATTGAGTGAGGCTAGTTTCATTGGATCATGGGCAGGTCTTTAGTATTTTGGGTGTGAGTTTTCAGAATTTTATATCAATTATTTTGTGTAGAATTCTATACAAGTGAGATCTCCTGGAAAGGCCAAAATTGACAAGTTGTGAGGAAGTTCTGAAGTAAATTCCACTTTAGCATCCATTTGATCAGGCAGAGCTTACTGAGAGAAGAAATATCATAGAACCACCTAAAATAAAGTTTCATACCGAAGGGCCAAAACTTGGGAGAGAGAACATAATAAATATTGTCTAAGAACCGCCTCAAAATCAAGAGACTCAAAAAGTGATATTTGGCCAACATACCACCAAAAGGGACCTTCTACACCAAATAAGCCTCCATAAAATCCTAGTTGGACTCTTGATGAAGGTGAAGGAATGTGTGGGACATAAATGAACTACAAAGAAGATGGATTCAATGGAAGCTAAGTTGGATACTAAGATGGATTCAATGGAAGCTAAGTTGATGGATTCAATGGAAACTAAGTTGGATACTAAGATGGATGGCTTAAAAAAAGGGAGATCATGGAAATATTGAGAAATTTAGTAGCAGAGAAGACACCAAAAGTGAAAATGCATCCAGAAATTCATGGCAGGGACTAGGGAAGGTGAATCAAAGAATGGAGAAACTCCAACTTTGGTTTCAGAATTCAACCCATTTCCTAAGATTGATATGAGGAAGTTTGATGGCAAGGACCCAATCATGGATACTTCAAATGGAGCAATTTAACAGTCTCCATGTACCACATACACAAAGGTATGGGTACTTCTTTATATTTAGAACCTAATCAATTTGTTTTGGTATCGATGGCTTTGTTCTCTACAAATCACTTTCGTCACTGGACAATTTGTCACTTGGAAGAAATGATAGCACACTATGAGGGATACAAGGAGCAATACCTTCTTTAGCCAATTGATAAATCTCAAGCAAAGGGGTTGAGTTACCCAGTCATTTAGGAAATTTCAAAGATTGAATATAAAAGGTAACCAATATTCTAGATGGTACTTGATTGGTGTATTCATAGGAACTTTAAAGGATAACTTATCAACTTGTGAGGAGGTTTGCCTTTGGGAACCCAAATCATTGGATAATGCATTTAAGGTGGCAAGAAATGTTGAAAGTAAAAATATGGCTATAGCTACTAGAGAGGAACTATCCTAACATCTATAGAGAACAATGCTCCTTCTCCTACGACACCTCAACCTACAAGGGTTGACACCTCAAGAATTGGAGAAAGAAAGAAAAGGTTTATGCTTTAATTTAGGCAGCAAGTCTGGAGTAAAGGAGGACAGAATTGTGGTGAGAAGAAATTATTCTACATAGATTGTGAAGAGGAGAGAAGGAGCAAAGACCAAGAACCATCTCAAGATGAAAGCGTGGAAGCAATTTCATCTAAAGAGTCGACTCCCATGATATCATGTAATGCATTAGCTGGAATTAGCACTCCTGAAACCCTCAAGATTGGAAGGGATACATCAAAGAAAAAATTAGTACTCCTAATTGATTACGGTGCCTCCCTTGAATTTCATTCAACATAAATTAGCAAAGATCTCAATTTCTTTGTATATATCAACCTGAGTTTCAAGTAATGATTGCGGATGGAGGAACTATCAATTTACTCGAGGAAAATGCAATAAGATCAGAGAAGTCATACTATGGGGAATATGTAATGAATAGTCCAATGATTTACTTTATACCCATGGTGGTTGCAGATGTTGTACTAGGAATCAATGATTCAATCATTCTGAACAATGGCTTTTAATTTTTCAAGAACTTTCATGAAATTTTTCATTGGAAGGGAAAAAAATTGAGTTAAGAGGTATCCGCGAGGCCATTAAGGTGATAAGCTCTAGCGGCATGAAAAAAATTATTGAAAAGGGGCATCAGGCATTATTGCACAACTATTCACACTAGATGTTCAAACATCTAAATATACATCTATTCCTCAATATCTCCAAAGGATCATTGATAAGCATTCCAAAGGTATTTGAAGATATTCCCAAAGGTCTCTCCCACCCACTTTCGAAATCACTTGATCCCATGAGAATTAAAAGCCTAATTCTGAGTGTTCCTCTAACATCAAATACATACAGATACCATATACTTGAGAGAAATTGGAAATTGATTACATGGTTGAAATGTTAAAGGCATTATTAGACCTAGCCAAGAGTTCTTACTCGCACCGATTGGTAATAATTCAGAAGACTCATGTATGTGTCCAGTTATAGAGAGCTCAACAAGATCACTACTAAGAGATAAGTTTCCATTCCATTGATGATAGTTGTTAGATGAACTACATGGAGCAATCTATTTCACAAAGTGGATCTCCATTAGAGGTATCATCATATCGGAATGAAGGAAGAAGATATCCCAAAAGTCATGACCAAAAATTCATAATTGGCTTCATGAGTTTGGAATGTTGGCCATTATGAATTTTGGTCATACCTTTGGCCTTACAAAATGCACCTTCCACATTCCAAGGGTTGATGAATTCCATTTTCAAGCCCTTCAACCCGAAATTGTGTTAGTATTTTTTGTGATATACTAATCTATATGCTTGGGAGGATCATGTACAACAATATGTTGACAAAGGTGCTACAACTACTAAGGAGAAACAACTATATGCCAAATAATCCAAATGTTTCTTTGGAGTAAAGGAGGTAGAGTATTTGGGTCATGTGTATCTCCCATGAAGGTTCAAGGTAGACCCTAACAAGATTAATTCCATGATGGGTGGCGATTCCCAAAACATTAAAAATCTTAGAGGGATTTTTGGTTTGTAGTTCCATAAAGTTTGTTGAACTATGGAAGAATAGCAACACCTTTAACGACGACTAAGAAGGAACATTTTATTGGACTCAAGAAACAACTAAATCTTTTGAAAAACTTAAAGAGGTGATGTGTAAAGCTCATGTATTGACCCCTCCAGACTTCAAAAAACCTTTGTGTGGAATGTGATACCTGAGGAAATGGAATTGAATGTGTCCTAATGCAAGAAGGAAGGCCAGCTTTGAAGAGTTCGACCACTCAAGGGAAGAGAGACTTACACAAACCCATTTTATGAGAGGAAATGATGGCAATACTACATGCATTGAAAATTGCGTCCCTTACCTAATAGGTAGGCACTTCAAGGTCAAAAGCAGGATCATGATAGTCTTAAATGCTCTTGGAACAAAGGCTATCTTAGGAAGAACAACAAAAATGGGGTAACCAAGATATTGGGCTATGATTTTGTCGATACATATAAAGGGGAAGCAAAATGTTGTAGCAGATGCACTCTCAGGAGAAAGGATGAAGATGTTGGGGAATGCTGTGCCATCTTGATCATCGAACCCAATTGGATAATAGAAACAGGGATGAATGGAAAAATGATGAAAGATGGACTCTCATTCAAAGGTTGTATAGAGATTCCAGTTACATGAGGATACATTTACATGGAAAAATGATTCACTATGGTACAGTCGCTTATATTTATGTAAGAACTCCCAAGCTCAAAACAAAAGGTACTAATGGAGTTGCACACCTCTCTAGTAGAGGGCACTCGAGATTTTTGAAAAACAACCATAGGGTCAAGAAGGATTTTTTAGGGATGGCTTTAAAGCTAATGTTCAAAGGTTTTGTGGAAAAATGTTTGGTTAGCCAACAAAATAAAGTGGAAACAAATAATGACAAGGGTATTTTACAACCATTGTAAAATCCCCAAGTCCAAGTTAGGAGGGAGGGTTTCCTTGGATTTCATCAGGGTTTACCAAGTCCTACAAGGAAAGAGTGTCATCATGGTGATTGTTGATAGAATGATAAAGTATGCACACTTTTGTGCCTCTCTCATCCCTTCAAAGTAGATGGAACAACCACCGCGTGTGGAGACAGGTTCAAAGCTATGGCAGGAGGAGGGCCAAGGTGTGTAAGTATGTGAGAGATCCCATCATTCAACTGGACATTTTTGGACATAACAGTATTTTCTGTTTGGGTACTCAATTGGCTCATAGATCATCCTATCATCCCTCAATCTGATGCCCTGGCCAGGATAATTGAACAAACTACAGGAGGCTACCTTGTTTCCAGCTCTCTCGATAAACAAACACAATGGTTCAAATGGTTACCCTTGGCTGAGAATGGTGGTATAACACTTCCTTTCTGCTTTACCAACAAAAATGGCCACCATTTATGGAACTTTATAGGATACCACCCTCCTTCCATCACTTCTTCTCTCAAAGAAAAATCCAAGGTTCAAGCGGTGGAAGATAAAATAGAGAATCAACAACAAATTATCAAAATCTTAAAGGACTTCTTGTGGCACAAATCACATGAAACAACAATGATCAACATACGTAGTGAAAGAGTTTTGAAGTAGAGGAGTTAGATTGTTTTAAGACTACAACCATACAAAACATGTCCCTCAAAACAGAAGCCAGGAAGGATAATAAAATTATCCCACCAAGAACACTATGGACCTTATAAAGGTGTTGCAAAATATTGGTACTATAGCATACAAGTGGAGCTACCTTCATCTTCATGAAATTTTTGGAGTTTTCAATGTTTCAAGCTTAAAGAGGGTTATAGGTGATCAGTTCAAACTATATTTCGAACTTGGGAAAATCATATTGGAGCACAAGCCATCAGTACAAAATTAGCCCGACTAAGAATAGATCCATTTTAGAGTATCTAGTTAAATGGAGGAAACTACCGTTTGGAGATTCCACTTGGGAAGATAGGTCTTTTATACAGAAGCATCCAGAATTATTTAAGCGTTGAGGACAACACTTGTGTCAAGGGGAGGGGCATGTTAAGCCCAAATATTTGTGTTACCCATAGTGGGGCATATTATATTAGTAATGTTATTTTATTTATGTCAGCTTTAGGCCATTAGTTGTAATTATACCTCCTAGTCTCCTATATATACCAAAGGAGACATTTTCATTTTACTGAATCATCTTGTACTTGAACATTTAAATTGGGTAAAAGGAGGTTGCCCACCGAGAGGCTATTATCTAAAATTATCTCTTTTTCAAGTTATTTTATTCTGAGGGTTTCTATACTATAATGATGTTTGAAAGTTTCTTAGCAATGATAGATTTATCCATAGGTATATCACAGAATTGGAATTTTTCACTAGTCTATATCATCTTGTACTTGAACATTTAAGTGGGGTAAAAGGAGATTGCCCCCTCGAAGAGGCTTATTATCTGAAATTATCTCTTTTTCAAGGCGTTGAGTACTTTTCCTGAGGTTTTTCTATGCTATATTGATGTTTGGTTCTTAACAGCTCTGATCGTTATCCATAGGTATATCACCTGCGAAGGTAGATTTTCACTAGTCTATATCTACCACATTAGGACATTAATGCATCTAAATGGAGATTATCCCTTAAATATGACTTACTTTCTACTCAAAAGCTTGGAAAATATGTCAAAGAGAGTGCAGTCACTCTCCACCAATGCAAAGAGAAGCCTATTTCATCAAGTCTTAATTAAGACATTAGTTATGTCTGCTTTGAGAGAATTATAGAAGCCCTAGAGCTGGCTCATGCAATCCTTAAATCCTAACACACAGTCCAACAAACATAAGAAAGGCAAAGGAAAAAAGATTGTTACACAGAAACAAAATATTTCAATTGATGAAACCCATGTTAAAGAAGAAATGTCTGATATCAGGGCAACAAGGAATAGCAGAGGTAAAATACCTAAGTCAGATCCAGAAATCGAAATGTTTTCTAAGGAGGATGTTAAATGGGAAGAACATTCAGATGAAGATTTTAATACTCAAACTACAGTCAAGCATGAATCGCCATCAACCAATAAAAGGGGCACTGCAGTCAAAAGGACAAAGGATAAAGGTGTGTTTGCATTTCAAAAACCTAGAAGGAATTCTACTAGGGTTACCAACAAGTACATGTTGAAGTCTAAATCCATGTATAATCCATCGATCAAAGAAGAAAATGTCATAGTGATAGAACATCACTCTGAAGATGCTGAAGCAGGTACCAGGAAAAAGGCAAAAGGAACTCCACTGCTTAAGAAACCAGTAAACAAAGGTAAACAATTTTTTTCATCATCTACAGGACATGTAACAAGAGCTACAACCAGATTGGCAAAAGCTAAATAAATTGCTAAAGGTATCAGTGAGATTCCTGAGAATAAAAAGGATTACCTTGTAGACTCTGATCACATATAGGATGTGCCTGAAGCCATGGATTCAACAAGTTCCGATGAATAACATAGCTCAGGATTGGTTTATAAATACCAAGTTAAATCGAAAGAACCCAAGGTTGCCTTAAATCTGAACGAGCCTACAACTTTTGAAGAGTTTTCAGAATTCAGGGTTAAAATCAGAATTGATAAATAAAGGATCAAGGAATTCCAGAAAATAGTGAGACAGTTGAAGAAAGAAAAGGCACAAATAGAACAATGGAATGATTGTCAGCAAGAAAGGATTCAAGGTTTCAAAAAGAAGAAAAAAGAACAAAGGGAGTTGGTCAAAGAACTCAGAGAAATAAACTTCAAACTCTATTGGCACAATGTCGTTCTTACCACAAATCGCAAACAGAAAAATGCTAAAGCTATTGCTGTGATTATATCCTAAAGGTTTCATGAAGATTCCTACAATCATAATTTTGGTGTTTTCCAGGAAATATGGCAGTGTCTACTCGTTTTTGGCCTGTGAAATGCAAAGACCTCAAACTGTATGACTAGATCAAACTAATCCCTGTTTTGTAGAATCAAATGTAATTCTGGCAAGATCATACAATATCAAGTTGTTGAGCAATGATCTATTTTTGGATTGAAAAAGCTCTTTTTGAGATAACTTCCCTAGTAGATAGATACGATTCGGATCGAGTCATTAAAAGTACACTAGATGATAAGATCTATAGGTTTTATGGATAGTTTAAATAGGCAGAGGAAAGACTGTGTTAGGGTCGAAAAATTGGAGATCCAACAGACTTATTCTGAAAACTCCTTGTAAGGAATTATTATTCTATTTGACACTTAATAGAAAAGGCATATGGATGGTTAGACACTCTTTTCTAAGCTTCTTTCTTTCTTCATGCTTGAATTAATTATTCAGATTACAATGCTTTTGTTTCTTGATTGTTAATTAATACAGTGAAAAATTTACTGTGGAAATTATTTTCAAGTTTTGATATCAAGATGATGGTCTTGTTTCTTTATGATATTCTGAGACAAGGATTTATGTGAAGTTGACAAATTGAAGGCTTCATATTCTCTTTTCTTATTGGTTTAATCCATCTATGTGTCTACCTTTTATTCAGTCAATGGGATATGTTATGTTCTGATCTTGATTTTCATGTTATGTTATAATCTTGAGCTAGTTTTCAACCACCTTATTCAAAAAACCAAATTATAAAAACCTTCTAAACACTTTGCAATAAACTGATGATGCCCTAGCTTTCCCTCTCACAGTCAAGTGCAACTTTAGGGACTAACATGGTGCATGCGAAAGATGCACAGGGTCCTTGGTTCGTGAACATTTTCTTCATCCGAGCTCCTCCAAATGATCAAGATCCTTCTTTGTACCTCCTGTTGACTGACGAGAGATTCCTTAATGCTCTCCTTTCAACAGGTCTCCTTCCATCGAATTCAACTCATTTATTCTGGAAACGAGACCTAGAGTCCTATGAGTACCTACAGTCTTGTAGTCATCAGTGGTAGGTTTTCTCTCCATCAACAATTGGGAATACATCAATGTCTCCTAATTGATGGATTATTCAAGTGTTCGTCCTCAACTCCTTTATTCACACTTGTAAGAATGTACTCAGTTCCTTGATACCTACTTTCATTATTGGTAGGTTGTCTCACATTTTTTAACATTATACCTTAATGAATGGTAATCAAACGAAGTCTCATTGTGTTCGAACTCAACTCCTTTATTCACATGATGTATACTTGCACCTTTGGCAGATCGTGTAGAAGATTTGAAGACATATCTTCATAGTCATGGATTTCCTGAGATTTTTCTATCTTTAATTGGACACGTACCTATATGACTTCAGTGATCATGGGAGATCATATTGTACTCCATTGTATACAAATATCTTCAGATTGATTTTGAGGCTGGTTTTCACTAGGCCTTGTTCATGACTATGACATCCTATGGAATGTATCTACCTTTGTAGTGCCTATTCATGGCCATGAACAATTGTTTGGTATATTTCCACATGGATCTGTAGTGTAATTCAAATTGAAAACCATGTGTACAAAGTTATTATGGATTGTGATATTCTTATGAGCAAATAGTTCGTCCGGCTAGGTCTCCATTACTCCACTTATGGAAATTATAATGTATTTCAGCCATTGTAGATACTCCTATGACCTTACACATTAAGGGGAATATGTTATAGCAAGGCTTTCATCACCCCATGCAACTTTCTCATAAGTCTTTTTCAATTTCCCTATGTAGACTTGAAGTCCCTTTTTGCAATTCCCAGAGCTAAAAATTATATTTTTCCACACATACGTGCCCTAAAAGCTATACAACATGTGTATACACAGGTTGCACCATTACATCCACGTACATCAGGTTTTGTGCCCAAAATTAAAAAATGGTGTTGGGTTTCCATGTCACGTCACGAGATCCATGATCCTTGACCTTCCATATACTAGAAACGTTCCAAATCGACCCTTCAGTTCCATTTGAAGGCTATAAATGGGTCATATCCAAGATGTGGAGAGAGGAGAAGAATTAAACTTTGAGAGAAAAGTTACTCTGGATAAATTATTCACTTCATATTGAGTCTGCATCCTTTTTTCCTTTTAATTTTGAACACATTGTTCAACCCCTAAGCTCTTCCCTATTTAATGGAGAACCTCTTTGTCTCTCTTATATTTGATTGCCTTTGGTGGAGGATTGAAGTGTCATACACTTGGCTTAGGTTGATGTATAGTTGGTTTTCATTGATTTCAACCATTGGAGAGTGATATTTAATATTGATGTCAACCCTTAGTGATTGATTTCAACCCTTGGAGAAAGTTCGGTAGCGAATTCTAGTAGCACAAAGGTTTGGCTAATGGACCCAAGGTTCTTTCATGCATAATGGTATGATTTTTAATATATTTGAAGGTAATACTATTCTATATGGATAGTACATTTCATTCCATTTCTGGTGGTATGTGGAACGTCACATAACTCCTCACAGTTAGAGATTTATGGCCATGAGAAATTGGAGAACCCAGGTTTGGGTAATGGACCCAAGTTTGTTTGATGTATAATGGTATGTGTTTTGATATATTTGCTGGAAATACTATTCTATATGGATAGTACATGTCATTCCATTTCCAATGGTATGTGTAACGTCAGATAACTCCTCACGATTAGAGATTTATGGCCATGTGAAGTTGGAGAACTCTTATTAGTCATCTAGAAGCCCCAAAAGGTCAAAGTAGTCAAAGTGGTTTAAGAGATTTTAGAAGGTAAAAAATAAAGTGAAGTGATGAGTGTACTATAAGTCAAAATGAATACAAAATAAATTGTTTAAATAATAAATTTAATGGAGAAATTAGAAGTGGGTTAACCCTAAAATAAGGAAAGTGGGTTAAGATGGTTAAAAGGTAACCCCTTGAGGAAGTTACATGAAAGTATAAATAAGAATAAAGGCTCTCTAATTTTAATCACACTTGAGAATATTGAATATATATAGGTAACTGAGGTAACCAAATGATATCTAATCCGAATTTCATAGGGAAGGTGAAGTAAAGAAGGCCGAAATTCAAGGGAGGATAAATTCTTTTGATGATGCTTTCTAAGGTATGTTATTTACAGGTCATGTCACCATTTTCACAATAATTGTTTTTCAAAATGATCCAGACTGTGAAATTGGGAGTCCATTTAGGAAACATATCCAAGTATCTATGGTACAAATTTCAGCTTGTGGGTCATTTTATTTTTGGAGTTACACGTCGTGGAAAATAGGGTTTGTGGGTAGTCCTAAAACTAGTCTAACACGGGTGTTTTGGGTAAAAATGTCATAACTTATTCATGAAAGATCCAAATTCAGTAAGACTAGATGTATTGGTTAGAGTACATTTTGTAGTATTCATTGTAAAATTTTCAGATCCATACAACAACTATTCTGTGCGGGGCACGGTCTACAAGTTCACTCTCTAGAATAAGCCAAAATTCAACAAGGTATGCCATTTTTTCTATAACTCCTTTTCTGAGAGGTTCCAAGTAGTGAAATCTAGAGGAGTTGCATAAAAGACACTAACTAACATTGTGTACCATTTTTATATATTTATTCATTACAGGTACATAGTTATCATTATTTCAAGTTAGGGTTTTTGACTAATCCAAAACTAGTCATGTGAGACTAAAGTAAAGTTTGGTGAAAATGCTAGTCTCTTATTGTTAAAGTTAAGGAAGGTTTGCATGCATGTGATCATATACACCAGGTCTATTACATAGTTACAAATCATATTTTGATGATGAAATTGATGAGGGATTTTGGTTGAGGTACATGTTGTGTACATGGTTGAGACAAGTAGTTGATGAGTTGGCACATACATGAGGTGTATAGTTGATGATGTTGGTACTTATTGATGA
>SNQJ01S0245599.1:0-13184 GCA_010110895.2 Picea sitchensis | reverse complement strand
CGGGGGGCTGAGGGGGAAGAAGAGTACCCCTAGCATTGGCTGGGAGGTACCGGTGAGCTCATTGAAGCCGGCAAGCAGGAGCGGGAGCGGAAGGAACAAGGAGTCGGCAAGCACACAAGGCAAAGGTATGTTCCTGAACTAAGTAGCTAGAATGCATAGTAATGTATGAAAGGATTGCGTAAGTTTATTGTTTCTCCGGACGGTGAAAATTATTGTTAGGGTTCCGGTGAACTGTGTAAAAGAAAATTTTATTTACTGCTCATGATTGTGACGGTGCAATTTCCCATTATTTTTCCCCTAGACCATGGGAAAATTTTATTATGGAATGCTGCTCCTTCCCGGCTGTTTAGATTAGATCATAGATGGACAGGAAAATCTCTCCCCTAGATAAGTAGAGTTTCTCGGCGTTTGTATCTTCTTCTGTTGATGAATATGGTGGTAAAAGATTGATTCCTTGCATATTACTTATGATGGTGCATATGCTTGCAAAGGAAATAATTCTTGGCGGTTTTTTTTTTCTTCTTCTGTTGATGTATATGCTGGTAAAAGAGTTATTTTTGCGTTTTTACTTATGATGGTGTATACGGTGTTTATGCTTGTAAAAGAATTATTCTCTGCGTTTTTTTTTACTTCTATTGGTGGATATGCTTCGGCGGCGCAGCACTCTATGGTGTAATTACGTTGTGGGATGGGGGTCGGGTCACGGTGCGATTCAATTCTAAGGATCCATGATCAAATTAAATCGGTGTTCCATATTAGTGTTATCTTAGGGTGGCATACCACCGTTAAAGAAACTGTTTCATTATTTGCAGTGTTGTTGTTCAACAGTGCTGTTCCAATAAAATTCTGGACTGAACCTTCGCATTATTACGTTGCCGACAATTTCCATATCAAGCGAGTAGTAGGAGCCATTAAAACTGTCCACAAGCTGGTTGGGTTTTAGGGAAATGGTGAAGGGATCCCGGTGGATAAGAAATTTAGTATTACTTAATTGATCATTAATCTTTAGCTACTTATTCGACTATAATTTCATATTAGTTCCACAATTTGGATTTGGAAAAATTTAGAACCAAGCTGGAGGATATATTCCGGTTGTAATTTTCTACAAAATAAAATTTACATTATATTAGATATGAAATTACACTTTAGAACTATAATTTGCCGTAATAGTTGACAAACTGTGGTAATTAGGGTCCGTCATTTAACGTGCAGGTATAATTGCTGTTTATTTGGAATTTATGGTAAGTTTTAACTTCCGGAAATTTAATTCGTCCCCGCAGCGTTTTAAATCCTCCACCGTGTCAGTAGCACACTTAGGCATGAGCCTTTGCACAGTCCGTTTCCCTCCTTCACCGTTTGAGTTAAACCTGGATTGACTGTAGTGGGTTTATGGGAGGATGCATACCATAGTAGCACATTAGTTTTATCGATTAGTGGAAATTGGCTCACCGGTGAGATTCATAAACCACCCAATGACCAACCTTGGTGCGTGTCCTTAGGAGAGTTTGAACTCAACCCATCCTTTAGTTGCCTTGTAATTTGTGTTCGAGAACCAATGCACTTTTCCGATATTAAAGCATGATAACAATATTGATCCATTATTGTTCTGATGTGGGGCAATGTCCGGCGTTTATTAGGCAATTTAGTTATGATTCTGTAACCCTCCTGTCATACCTAAAAGTGACCATAAACAAAAACCATTGTACAATCGTTTTCGAACCCTAAGGTTGTTGTAAACTTCTTCGGATTTATTCGTTGTATGATTGTTTGATGCGAGTCGAATTGCAATAGTAATAACAGTTTAAACGTAATGGAAATATTTTATTATAATAATATTAATAATATGGCCGGTTCATGTAAGTACAATGAGAAGATACATTTGGAATCTGTGATTATTATTTTAATGAAGAATTCTTTAGCTAGAATGGCAATGATAGAGGAATTGGTTGGTTACAATTAATAATATTCTTGGTAATTTTAGTATTAGTAGAAGAAAGGACAAATTAATGGTTACTTACAGCGGCTTAATTCTATAATAAAATTATTTAAAATGATATATTAGTTAACATTTGGTTAAATTTGAATGCTAATTTGATTATATTGAATTGTTAATGATGATTCATCCTTGCATTGTTAATATGGATAATTGAATGATAATTATGATGTTTCCTTGCTTGTAATATGGATAATTGAATATTAATGAGGAAATTAAAATGATAAAATTATTTAAATGATGTATTGGTTAACATTTGTTTAAAATTGAATACTAATTTTGATTTTTTCTAACATTGTTAATGGTGATGCATCATGGCATTGTTAATATGGATAATTAAATGATAAATATGATGTTTCCTTGCATTGTTAATATGGATAATTGAATATTAATGAGGAAGTTAATCGCAATGGTAATGGTTGATCAATTTAAATATTGATGATGAGGCTACCTTGCAATATTGATCTTTGTAAAGTTACTGTAAAGTATAGTAATAAATTGGAATGGAAAGGTTAGGTAATTGAGGATTACCATATCACTTTTATTGATGGAAATGTTATATTTGTTGAATTGTATCAGTAAATTAGTTGATTAATTGCAACATTCATATTATGATGGAATATGAATGCTGGTAGAATTTGATGTCTATTAAATTATTGAGTGTAATATAATGTATTGATTATACTTTGGAAGGAATTTGGGTCTGAAAATTAGCAAGTGCAATGCTATAAAGTAGTGGTTGCTTAATTGTGTTTTAAGTACGTATTATACAATATTGATGGAATGTTACGACTAGTTGAATGTCTATGAGTGTTGTCATGTCAATGTTGAGTTAGATTCTTTTAGTTTCCATTGATTGTAATTAATGTATTATCATGGAAGTCCAAGTGAAGGTTAATAAATGTTAGGGTGAATGTTATTATTGGCTAGAGTACTAATCAAAACAAGGAGGCTGATTGTATGTGTAGGGTAAGGAACGCAGACATTATTATTGTTCCGTGTTAATTATTAGGAGATGGTGATGTTTATTATAATGAGGATGCTTATGTGGCGATGTTAAATTTGTTAAATGAATGTTTGGGACGATGTTTGGATAGCCATGATATGATTGGCTTAATTGAAATTATAGGTGGTACACCCTAGGATAAAGTCCTTGTTGGATAATGGTAAGTAATGGAACTTTGGGTCTTGATTGAAGTCTTCAGGTCCCCTAGGTGGCTGGCCGATTGAGTCCTCGACTTACGTCTCGTAGAGGTAGTAGTGACCACGATCCGTGGAGCTTGGTGTTTTGCTGCGTGGCGGTCCATAGCCGAGGTAGTGCTTGCGATACCTCTAAGTAGCTTAGTATGTATACCTTGCGTGATGGCAGGGGAAAGATATCCGATCTTTAGTATCAAAGTCTCTGAGAACATTTTGAAGGCAGTTCCACTCTTGCGGTACATTGAGCCCGTATCATTAGTCTCAGCTGAGGCTGTTTAAAGAGCCGCAGTTCCACTACTGCGACTCACGGATCCTTCCGCATACATGTGATGCCGAGCCTAACCTTGGTGTCACAGCCTGCATACTAGCCTTTAGTTGCCGCCTCTAATCGAGGTGTTTCTTACATTGTCATGATAGGTGGGAACCGTCTTGCATTATTCCCGATCTTACTGCATTACAGCCGGTTCAGTGTTAACTTCCAGAGTGAGAAGTTCATACATCTGCACCGCGCACTTTGAAAAAAATTTTTGATTAGTAGGTAGATGTCATAGCGAGGAGGTATTTGCGCTTTATCCTTTAACCGGAGCAACTTATGAATTCTGCCACCATTTGCTCTAGGTAGCATATGTGTTCCATCTTCTGTCGCAGAATCCATTTCATCATCTTGCCATGGTCTTGCAACAATATATGACATACATCCATAGGAATAACATCACCGCGTCATCGTGGTAATTCCCAATCTTGAATTCCCGCGCCAAAGCATTGTTGCGTGGCTTACTTGAATGTCCGCTACGTAACCGCGAGACTGCGCATGGGCTCGGGTGCTTGGATGTTTCAATCCAACTTTCACCATCTCGGTTGAAACAATATTATCAGTGCTCCCATCAGCTTCATGACCTTGCATTTCATCGCCAGGCGTGAAGTTGTCACGAGCGATACGCGCTCCTTTACAACTGCGCTCTCACCTCTTTCTCAGTGTCAAAAGTTTTACTTCCAAAGTCTTATTTGTCTGCATCTTACGTATCTTCGTCATCACGCCTCTGCGCCTCAGTTTTGTGAGCTTCACTTCTGTCCATTTCCTATCTGGACAGTCAGCGGCTATGTTCGTCCTTTCCACATGTAAAACATGTGGTGATTCCACCTCGACCTCTTCCTCTACCACCGAATTACGAAATGCTTGCGCATGGCAGGCATAACCTCCACCCTTCTGTATATTTGCCTCCACCGGCTCGACATGGCCGATGCCCTGTAGGGAGTTCCACCTCTTCGGCTTACCACCGAGGTTTCCTCCTCATGAGCCGAGTTCTTTCAGAGCTGCCTTGCCGCCGGGCTGACTCACGCCTGCAGCCCTCGGTATCCACTTCTTTCGGCTTCTCTTCAGCTTTCAGATCCAATTGATAAGCATCTTCCACAATCATCACTGACATCATGCTCAACTCATCCTGAATGTCATGCCTCAAACCATTCGGTATCTCACCCTGCCCTTTCATCGCCGGCTCTCTTGATGACTTGCTCTAATATTGAGTCTATAAAACTCCTCGGTGTACTCCTTCCCCATCATCAACTTTTTTGTCTTGGGATTGCATTACGCTGAATAGGTGATACGATAATCTTGGGATGAATTTACGCTTTCACATCTTAGCGATCATCCGATCCCATCTTTTGATTTTTTGTTTGCCTTTGGAATGTCTATCCTCCTGTAGCTCGTCCCACCACAAAGTTCGTATCCCTTTAACTTGGTAACAACATTCCTTACCTTCTTATCCTCTTGATGTCTTGCATAATCAGTAGATTGTCAAGTGCTTTCCGGATCCAATCCAGCAACTCTTACGCATCCGGGCTTCCGCTTCATGAAGATTAGGAATGTCGAACACCGTCTTGAAACTCATCTGGAAATGGCTTTTAATCAGCCGTTCGGTTGATCGTCTTTCGCGTGACTTGTTCTACGTAATCGACTTCCTCTTCAACCACTCGAATCACTAAGATCCCCACAAAAGCAACTCCGTTGTCTTCTGGCTTTATCTCCATCTCTTCAATCCTTTCTCGGAGATCTCTCATTTTGGCACTCCGTTACGGATTTCCTGGCAGCCTACCTCTTCTTCACCACCCTCCACGTCTTCGGGATAAATTTGTTGCCTTTCCCTGGGTGGCATATTTGTCCACTTTCACGCTATACGGCGACAAAGGAGAACTCTTCTCCGCTATGATACCAGATTGGTGCAACTTCCTCTCTGTGAGCGATCAGCGTTCGCGGGACTGTCTCTAATATTTGGCTGAAGAGATAAAATTACTCCTCCTAATTACGTCGGGGAATTATTCACCCTTTTCTCCAGTGATCTCCTAACCAATCCGGAATCAGAATTTGCGATGACGAGATTCTATGCCGCTTACATTATGCTATACGAAGTCCCGAACTCCGACGGTCAAGGGTCAACGCTTCCGTGATTTGTCGGGGATTTCCCTATCGAAATCAGGTGCCACTATCCGCGGTGCACTTGTACCACAAATCCGAACCCACGAACTCCGGTATGCCGTGCGCTGAATTCCCTGGCATTCGCCTTCTCTCTTCCGCCGGCCGGGGGATGCGCGCTGATTACGAAATTCAAAGGTTGCAGCAAATCCTTTACGATGGAGCAACCTAATGTGAACTGATGATATCTATGGATCCCTATACCCGCATTAATCCCCGTAGCGATGCGGCTACTCCGATTACGCATCGGAAGTAAAGCTAATCGTGATTTCAACGTAGAGCTTCTTGCCTCACAGAGCCAATATGCCGGATCCCAGTAAAATAACGGTCCTTCCTTCACCTGCTTCTAAGGACTAAACCCTCGCCTGACTCCTCCAAGATCGGCCCGGTTGGCGGGGAATTATTGAATCTCCCGCCGGGCTTTGTAAAGCCGTTTATCTCCGTGGGAACTCTTGATCAATAACATTCCACCCTTTCGGCCTTCGAGTCCGCTTCGCCCACTCCTCAGCGCATGCGAAGGAACTATTCCTCGAGCTTATCCTTTCGAGCTCCTTGAGGACTTTGCACGCACTCTTGTTCGACCTCAACCGATCTCGAGAATGTTAGGTCTTCTGACTATTGTGCGCTTCTTGCAACAACGATTATACCTCCTTTGCTCAAAACTAGCAGCCTCACGGGACTTTTAGAGTTACCGGCCTTCTCTGCCGACTCTAACCGATTCAATTTACGGAAGCGGGATGATGGCAAAGAGTTTATCTATTGAGACTCATCAACGCTTCCTCTGCGGATGAATTCAGCTGCACTTCTATGCAGGAATCTCCTGGCTCAAACCGAGAGAACAATTGAAACTCATTCTCTTCTCCGCAGAATCCGGTTAAACTCGAAATCACATGCACAACATATTCAAAAGCAAAGAGTACGTACAAGAAGAAACATCCATGAGCATAATATCGACCACGGAGAAACAACACAAACCATGGAGTTGAATCAAAGACTCTCTTCTATTAATTCCAATCTGGCCTTACATGGGTGAGCACCTTACAAAGTTCTCTGCTTGCTCTCCTCTTAAGATGCTTCCATCCTAATACAATGTACAAAGGAGGATTCCTATATTCCGTTTTGCCTCTCGAGTTCTTAAGCTATCAAATCTACAATTTAATTCTATCTAAAAACGTGAATTCATATTAAATGCCTTCCTATCTACTAAGGCCGAGAGCTTAAAGGGGCTCAAGGTCCCTTTACAATAGAGTGGCTTCTTTATGAATGCCTTCATTAAAAAGCAGCGCAACAACTCTCAAAGCATTTCAAAATTTGCTAAGGTTGTCGGTTGTCTTTACCGCTCCGGTCTTTGGCTCTCTTGATGTGTTGTGAATGATGCTCCTGCATCACTAATGTGGAGAAGAGAGTACTTGAAACTATGTTTGGGAGGGATATTGGAATTGAGGAAGAACCCATATTTCAGAACATGTATTTCAATCGCGATGATTCATAAAATGTTTTTGACTTTATCAATTTTTGTTTTTCTCAGATTTTTAGTTTTAGCCTTTCCTATTCAACGCTTCGATCAATTATTTTGAAATATATTGATCCCCTAGATAAGTTTATCGTTGCCTTAAATGGTGTACACTCAAAAATTTTTACAAAGGTTATATCATGATGAAGACCTAATTCTAAACTTGAACATTTGAATATTTGATAAAAGACTCTATACATCGAGGAAAAGGAGTTTCAATTTTCTTCAATTCCATTTGCACCATCCGGAATGAAGCGTGGTATGGACATTTTGTTTTCTACATAGGAGATGAAATTGAACCCCTTCTTACCATGAATGTTATTGTTTCCAAACTCTTAACTAAATTGGTTACTAATCACAAAAATCCACATTCGTTTTAAAGTTTTACAAATAAGCTCATACATATTATATGTGTGACTAGCTCCTATATTGGCAATATACGAGGTACAAGCTCCCGCACATAATTTCAAGAAACATTTATTATATTAAATAATATGAATACATTCTATTTAAAATGGTTTTGAATAATGACTTCCCAATATACATGTGCGGTTTTTTTCTTTGTATGAAGATTATCGAACATCTATTCCAGCGGAAGAGGGAATGATAAGTATTTTTGAAAATGGAGATTTGTGAACTTTTTTGAATAAAGAGTTTTTTTTTGGAAGAATGGATTAATATGGAAGATATGAGTCCTTTGGTTTGAAAGGGCATTGTGGAATTTGATTATATGACCACTGTAGAAAAAAAGTATTTAACTCTTGAGGAGATTAGTATTTTATTGCTCTGTAAATATGATCAAATAACATCATGCATGGGATGAGAATTTCTGAACGATTAGGGACCTTAACCACAAGGAGAATTTCACTTTGAATGATTTTGGACTCTATCCACATAGAAATAGAAATTATTTCATTGGAAGAATGATATAATATGAAGATTTGTGGGTATTTTCTTCATACACTATATATATTTATTTTTTAGATTATTATCTAACTCTGAATTTTCATAGTTTGTCTTACCAAGAACCTGAGAAATATGCCTTCACAGGATGAGAATTTCATCCCCGAAGGTTTGGGACCTTATCAATGAGAATATACGGAGGGATTTGGGGTTTTATTCCTTAAGGAGATAAAACTATTTCATTGAGAATGAAATAATATGGAGATTTGTGAATTTTCTTCATTCAGGTTCATTATTTATTTTCAGATTATTATCACACACTCTAGCTACATATTTTTTTACCAAGAACATAATTTTGCTTTTTTGTTTTTAAAGATGTTACAAATTGTTTAAATCATGTACTCTTTATTACTGGAGTAGTTCTATCTTAAATTTTAGAGGGTTGGTTGCATATGTTATTATTTCTTATTGTTCTATTTAATATTTAGTTGTAAAGCATATGCTAATATGTGTTATTTGTTTTATTATTATTTTTTTATTTGTTACATATGTATAAATTATATTTGGTGGAAAATATGTTTCAATATATTTTTGTGTGGGAAAAGAATATGGAGGTTAGGACTTAACTCTTTGTATCAATTTTTTAATCCTGGTATGAATTATGTGTATTTTATGTTTGAATTAACCAAATTTTAATTTTGAAATTTTGACTTGTAAGTATGAAGTGTCTTACAGGCGATGAAGCAGAGTCGAATTTTTAGAGTTAAAGTAGTTTTGTAACATCCGCTCTCTGGTATACTAGGTCCACCAATGCTTTGGGGACCACTTGCTATAAAATTGATCTGGATGCTGATGTTGGACTTATGCCATATATTTGATTATGATGGCGATTGTGGATATGATCACGTTACTATTCATGTATACATGTGCTATTGACTTAGTTTATTGGGTGTGCAGGTTTGTGACGTTGAGGGTGCGGAGGCATCGGTAGAACCCCTTGGACTCGGTCCGTCGAGGGAGTGTGTACTTTTAGGTGGGAATTTGTTTATTATGGTATTGGTTGATGTGATGAGTTTATTGGCATTACGACATGATTATTGAAGGTGATGTCACCGGTAGCTTGCCGACTTGGATGAAGGGCCACACAATTCTGTGAGAGAGGAGTTGAGGGGAGAGGGTGAATGACCACCACCGCTATAGCAACACTCCATAGTGATGGCTGAGCTGTAATTAACGATTACCTAGTTGAGAGGACCTGATGTCTGTGTGAGACAAACCTCGACGATGCAAACTCTACGATGACTCTAAAGGCAATGAGGCGGGGCCTTATTCCTTAGAGCCCATAGTCTCTCACAGCGGAGTCAGTGAAGCTCGAGGGGGTTATAGAAGGTCACACCAATCAGTTCGATCGGTGAAATTTGGCACCCTTGGAGCACGTGGTGCATCACGAGCCATTTTTCAACCGAATTCTAAAAGCTGATGGCACCTGAAGAGCGCCGCGTAGATGCGACACGAAGAACGCACGTCAGCGATTAAGGGGGTTGATGGAGTCGGCCTAGCTAGCCCTAAGTCTTCATTGCCTGTATAAAACTTTAAGCGTACTAACCATTTATTGTCTAGCCAAAATCTAAACCCTAAGCCTAGAAAGCCGAGGGATCTTTCGGTGTGGCCTTAGCACGAACTTTCAAAAACAACAAAAAAAAGAAGAAGAGAAAACATAACACAGACCAACTCCCTTCCTTAATCTAGGTATGCAATTTTTCGTGTTTGAAAGCGCTTTGTCTATAACATTTATGCATGGCCTACAATCTTTCTCTTTAATCGAAAGAAATGCTTGAGACACATTAATGATAAATTAAATAGGAATACCGCTTCCTAAAAAAAAAAAAAAAAGAATAAAAACATAAATACATGTAGGTTTATATAATAAACCCATTTTATAATAGTAGAAGTTTAAGCATGCGAGTTATAAAGAAGTTGTGAAAAATTAATTGTTTTAAACAAAGGTATATTTATATTTATACAACTCTAAACCCAGAAGTTAAGCTTGGGAAAGGGGGAAATAAAAGTTAAATATTAAAGCTAATAAAATGAAAGGGGGATAGATAAATAATTAAATGAATAAATAAATAAAAAAAAAAAAAAAAAAAAAAAAAAAAAAAAAAAAAAAAAAAAAAAAAAAAAAAAAAAAAAAAAAAAAGAAAAGGGAAAAGTAAAATAAAATCAAAATCAATTTGTTGCACAACGAATTAAACTAAAGAATTGGAAAACCTATGTGAAAAGGGAATTAGGGTTTGGGGGATAAAGGGAGGAAAGAAAGAAGAGGGGGCTTTTGGCTTTTTGGGGGTAGTTGAGGGCTATTACTTGAGGGGGAGGTACATTTGGTTTCTTTGGTAGGAGTTGGGAATCTCGGTATATGATGGTAAGCTCAGCCTTTGGTGAGGAGCCTAGGAATTTACGGTTGTGTATTAATGGCCTTCATTTCGAGGGGAAGAAGAGTACTAAGCGTTTGGTTGGAGGCCACAGTGAGCTCATTGTTAGAGTTGGCAAGCTTGGAAGGCGAGGGTAAGCGGAGAGGAGGATGGAAGCGTTGGAACCATTACTCTTTTAACAAGTCCCGGGCCAGGTATATTCTTGAACAAAGATAGAGTAGGATGCATGGTAGGTTTCTTTGAAATGGTGTTTACTTAGATTGTAATGTCCCTTAACGGAATAATTCTAGTTCCCTTTTGGTACGAAGTGATAATAGTGGGGTTTATGGGTGGTTCGTTTTTTTTGGGAGTCTTGTTTTCCAGTGGAATTCGTTTTTGGGAGCATTGGGCTAAATTTTGTATACACTGGGAGTTGAGTTACAGTAGGGTCTGCTCTTTTCATCATGGGCGTTGTTTAGGTTCTGGGTCTTAGTTGAACTCCGTGTTCTTCTCGTTTCCCCTAGGCGTACATGTGTTACCCGTGACCTTATTTGCACTAGGGTTTTAATTCCTGAATCCCCTGCGTTTTATTCACTTGAACCCAACTGTTTTGTTTCTCTTGGGGGTTCCCTGCACCACAGTAGATGTGGATTCAGCCGTGGGGATTTGTAGTGGGTTTTCCTCGCTTGGTCGGTGTTGTTTTCACCTTGGCGTGCGTAGGATACCCATTGCAGTTGCGTTTCCATTCCTTAAAATTTATATAGCTCACTTATCCTGAGTGGAATGTTCTCGTCGTTTAAAAAATTTGGGATTCTCATATTACCATCGTGTCACGGATATTGCTGAACACCGTGCGCTCTTTCCTTTTAGTTGGAGCTATATTTTACCTTATACATTTAATATTTTTAAGTTTGACGTTGGATATATTTAGGGTGTTGTGTTATGCAGTTTAGTCGCCCATTTAGTTCTACGATTCTTACTTTTTAACCCTTACAGTTACCTAATTAAAATTCGCCCAGAAAAACCGAACCGAATGGTCCATCGCACATCATAGGGTTTATAGATAATTATAACTACAGCGTAAGGTCAATAGAAAACCATCACAGCTCGCTTCCTCAGTCAGTCGATGGGCTATTAAATTTAAAATCGAACCAACACAAGATTCCGGTTAGGAATGAGCCGGTATGGATTATCACCAGAAACCAACGGAATACTTTTAGGTTATGGTCCGTCAAAACCCGTGGTGTTAGGTTGCTGCATTCTTAATCAAAATTAAAAAATAAAGCGGGGTCTTACCCCCGCCCACTGACTCTGCGAAATGCATAACGGAATGCCATTTCCAAAAGGCGTCCTTGCCCTCCCGGCCGGTTTCGACAAAGAGGCGTGGCGATTACCCTTTCTTTGTAATGTTGTGAATCGAGCATTGTTAGAAATTTAGATAATGTGAGGATGCTTTAAAGCCAGAATATTAATAATCTTTGTTGGCTTATGCAAAAGCATGCACAATTACGGTCTGAGTATTGAGTAATTATGGTTAAATGAAAACTAGCGAAGCCTAATTGCGTTTGGAAGGATTGCTCATTAGCAATAGTGACATGGTTTAATTTGCCCTCACGCTATGGTTTTGGATTTTGCCGCATGGTATTGTCGAATAATAATATGCTCGGTTGCGGCGTTAACTAAGTTAAATCTCACGGTTTGAGTAATGGCAGATTACATTATTAATATCACGTGGTGCATTACTTCTTTGGGAAATTACTTATAATGATGATGATGGAATTTGTTACATGTCTCCTAATTAGTATAGTGTTTAGTGAATCATTTTAGGGTTACCGACGGATGTGAAGGTTGTCTTGACAGCGTGCTAACATCCTGGAATTGGTTGGCGCGTGTGTCTGTCATCATTTAGGGTGTGAACGTGTTGTCTTCATTTAAGAGTTGGCCAGCAGATCGACAGGGCCTTTATTGCCACGCAGGTTATAATGAATCGGCACCTTTTTTCCCCGCACTTGCTCTCCCTAGAATTATTCTCCAGGACTACAATTAATATTTGGTGAAGGACAGCGATTACATGTATTATTGGTAGTGTTAGAATAGGCACTATTTATTTACTTATTGTAGCGTTAATTCCAAGTTAAATGCAGTTTTAGGTAATGGCTTAGATTACATTATTAATATCCTGTGGTGAATTGCTTGCTGGTGAAATCGCCATATAATGATGATGATGGAATTTGTTCCATGTCTCCCTAATTAGTATAGTGTTTAATTGAATCATTTTAAGGTTACCGACGGATGTGAAGGTTGTCTTTGACAACGTGCTAACATCCTGGAATTGGTTGGTGCGTGCGTCTGTCATCATTTAGGGTGTGAACGTGTTGTCTTCATTTAAGAGTGGGCCAGCAGAACGACAGGGCCTTTATTGCAACGCAGGTTATAATGAATCGACACCTTTTTCCCCGCACTTGCCCTCCCTAGAATTATTCTCCAGGACTACAATTAATATTTGGTGAAGGACAGCGATTACATGTGTTATTGGTAGTGTTAGAATAGACACTATTTATTTACTTATTGTAAGGTTATATGCTGATTGGATATTCAAATATTGTTATGCATTATTAGATTTATTGTCATTAAATGGTTATTCATTAACCATAAATAGTTGTTCATTAAATGGGTCAATATTAAATGTTATTC
>SNQJ01S0245598.1:0-13184 GCA_010110895.2 Picea sitchensis | reverse complement strand
ACCTTTATATTCTATCTTTGGAAGTTCTCAATGTTCTTTGTAACTGAAACCTTTTACTTGAGATTTATCAATTGGCTAAAGAAGGTATTGCTCCTTGTATCCTCATAGTGTGCTATCATTTCTTCTGTGAAAATTGTCCAAGTGACGAGTGATTTACGAGAACAAATCCATCGATACCATACAAATTGATTGGGTTCTAAATATAAAGAAGTAATTTGTACCTTTTGTGTATGTGACACATTATGTAGATCAAGGAATTTCTCCATCTGAAGTATCCATGTGATTGGATCCTTGCCATCAAACTTCCTCATATAAATCTTAAGAACGCGGTTGGTCTTCAACCCAAAGTTGGAGTTTCTCCATTCTTGATTCATCTTCCTTGTGTCGTCGTCATGAATTTCATGGGGCACATTTTCACTTTCAGGTGTCCTCTCTATTAGGAAATTTTTCATTCCTTCCATGATATCGCTTTTTAAACCATTCATCTTAGTATCCATTATTGCCTCCAATTTAGCTTCAGTTGAATCCATCATCCCTTGTAGTTCATCTTCTTTCACTGTCTTCTTTTGTAATTCATTTATGTCCCTATGTATTTCTTCGCCTTCATCAAGAGTCCAAGTAGGACTTTATGGAGGCTTATTTGGTGTAGAAGTTCCCTTTTTGGGTGGCATGTTGTCCAAGTATCACTTTTGAACCTTGATTTTGAGGTGGTTTTTCTGGACAATCTTTCTTCTGTTGTGTCTCCAAAGTTTTGTCCCTTCTGGGTATGAAACTTTATTTTTTGTAGTTATCCGATATTTTTTCTCTGCAATGCCACATGTATGATCAAAATTGTATGTGCCAAGCGGAATTTACGGTAACTTCCCCACAACTTGTTGATTTTTGGCCTTTCTAGGAGATCTCACTTGTATAGCATGCCCTGCACAAAATAATTGATATAAAATTCTGAAACTTGTACCAGAAATACTGCAGATTGTCCACTATCCGATGCAACCTGTCTCACTCAATTTGGATACTCTAGGAAGATGGTATTATTGTTTTTACCCGGAACACCTTCTTGAGACTAGTCAGATACCTTATCTTCCATAGGGTGTATCTACAAATGTAAGATGACCCAGAAGCTGAAATGTTTACCACAAATACCTTGCTAATTTTTGTGAATATCCTTTGGAGTTGAGGGTCTAAAACGTTACAAAAAATGTTTTGTTTAGGATAATTCCATAACCCTATCTTGCACAGGTTGTATCTACGAAAGTAGAATGTTGCAGGAGCTAAAATGTTAACCCAACATACCTTGATATGTCTACTAAATATCCTCCAAGCCATTCCTTTTGAAACATTTTATAAAAAAATTATAGCAAAAATGCCAAGGTGTCTCAGATGTAGTAGAGAAACCCCAAGACCTTGAGCTCTGATACCATATGTTAAAAACCAAATATCAATATAGCATAGAAAAACCTCAGAATAAGTACTCAACTCCTTGAAAAGAGATAAATTCAGATAATAAGCCTCTTCGAGGGGGAAACCTCCTTATGCCCATATAAATGTACAATTACAAGATGATTCAAAATGAAAATGTCTCCTTGGTGTATATAGGAGACTAGGAGGTATAATTACAACTAATGGCCTAAAGCCGACATAAATAAAATAACATTACTAATATAATATGCCCTATTTAAGGGGTAATGAGCCACTATTGAGGGCTTAACACCAAATATGGAATGATTATTGATCCTGAAAGAATTCAAGATATTGCTAAACTCTCCCATCCCTCTTCCAAAAAAGCCATGCAGTCGTTTTTAGGCAAGATTAACTTTGTTAGAAGGTTTGTACCAAGTTTCTTAGAAATGGTAAGGCCTTTGCAAAATTTAATTAAAAAGGATGTTTAGTATCGTTGGGGAACCCAAGAAGGTCAAGCTTTTGAATCTATCAAACAAGCGATAATTGAAGCCCCTTCCTTGATGAGTCCCAATTTCTCACAAGATTTCACTCTTTACACTTTTTCCTCTGATCGATCTTATGCTGTTGTACTAACTCAAAAGAAAACTGAAAGAAATGAAATCCCTATCGCCTTCATGAGCTTGTCTTTCAAAGGGGCTGAGCTTAATTACCCAGCTGTCGATCAACAGGCTTATGCAGTTTTCAAATTAGTGAAACACTTCCGATCATATTTATTGAAATCCATAACTAAAATCATTGTCCTTTATCTTGTCGTCAGAAACTTGTTAGTACAAAAGGAATTGGGTGAAAAAAGGGAAAATTGGATGACATCGTTACAAGAATACAACCTCGAAATAACCCCTGCACAGATTGTCAGAGGTCAAGGCCTATGTAAGCTAGTCGCTGATTCAGTTAAAGAACAAGAAAGTCAAATCAATTCTCTAAAAATAGATCAGCCTGACAATAAACAAATCATATGTACACAAGTTGTTTCTAATTCTTGGTTTGATGATATTAAGTTTTATTTAACACACGGTTTTGCTCCTCACCATATCGATCCAAAAAAGAGAAGAGAATTAAGACTAGAATATGCACCTTTCCAGTTGATAAATGATATATTATTCTAAAATAATTTTGATAACATTCTCATGCATTGTTTAGAAAGAGATGAAGTAGAGAAAGTATTATATGAACTGCATATAGGTGAAGTTGGTGGACACATCGGTGGAGAAACCACTTCTCACAAAGTTTTAAGAGCCAGGTACTATTGGCCCATGTTGTTCAAATATGCCCATGCATTATGCCATAAATGCGTAATCTTCCAAAAGGATGTTGGACGAGTCAAAAGGGAAGCATTTCCTTTGTAGCTTGTTTCAGTAGATTTACCTTTTCAACAATGGGGTCTCGACATCATAGGGCCAATTAATCCCAATTCTTGACAACAACATAAATACATCATTACAACAACAGATTATTTTACCATATGGTCCAAGGCTGCACCGCTAAAAATGGTAAACACTAATCAGGTGATATCTTTCCTTAACATGAATATTATTACTAGATTCGGCATTCCAAAATGTTTGGTCTTCGATAATGCTTCTTACTTTTCGTCCCTCAATATGACTATTTTTTCTTTAGAAAAATGGATCAAACTAAAATATTCTACCAACTATTACCCTCAAGGAAATGTTTTAGCAGAATCAACAAAAAAAAAATTGATCAAAATCATCAAGAGAACATTTCTGAAAACCACAAAAACTGGTACAACACATTTTTTAACAGACTTTGGGTTGATAGGGTGACACCAAAAACTTTTGTTGGTAATTCCCCTTTCTTTCTCATCTACGGAAGAGAAGCAATCCTCCTTCCTCATGTACTGCTTCCCTCTCTGCAATTATTGCAAAAAGTTCAAGAAGAGGATTTTCCTCCTCTTGAGAACCGAATTAATGCCTTATTAAAACTAGAATAAGTAAGAACACAAGTGAAGCAGAGATTGGATCAACATCAGCATATTGTGAAAGGCTAGTTTGATTCTAACTCTACTTCGGATAGAAACTTTGAGGTAGGATATTTGTTTCTCAAGTGGGATAAACCTCATGAGAGAAAAGGGTAACACAACAAGTTCCAGAACTTGTGGTTGGGGCCTTTTGTAATCATTGAAATACTAGGCCCCAGCTCCTTCTACCTACAAAATTTAGAGGGACAGCTAGACACCTTCTTGGTTAATGGCCAAGCTCTCAAGAGGTATTTTTCCTAATAAATTTCAGACCTACCTTTGTACATATTTTTCTGTTTTCGTTTTGTTTTCTGGTTTTTGATTCTTTTCATTTTTGTTTGTTTTCTTTTATCTCTAGATAAGCTTATATCTATGTCACCTTTTCGTTCATGAAGGGAAACCAGAATGCCTCATTTTGAAGAAACAGTTAAGGTTTTTTAGAGCATCAATGTTGTAACTTGTTCAAACGCAGATTAGCTAAAGAAACTTTATGTTTAGAATAAGTTTCTTGGTTTCAATTTATAATTATGAGTAGACATGACCATATTTAAATCTATTTACATTGTCCACGTTTTAAACAAGACAAATCCAGTATGCCTTCCTTTCCTCGAAATATTGTTTTCGTCAGAAAACTAATTTCAGATCATAATGAAGCTGATCAAGAGAAAAATTAAAAGTTGGAAAATGACAATTATTCTAAAGACTGAAGTTTTCAGCATCACCCCGCTCTTCTAAATATCTTTTAAATAAATTCTTGAGAGTTGTGGGAAGTGTTTGTAAAACTGTCGAGATATTGAATAGGTATAATGGAAGCGGGTAAATGCATGCATGGTGCCAAGACAAATTCTCTGGGGTACTGAACATGCCTGCTGGTAGTGAAGCAATGTTGGGTTTAGGAAAATTTTCAAGTATGAATTTTGATGTTGACTATAAATGTCCTTCATTTTGAATTGAAATTTCTTGGACAGGGTAGGGGTTTCAGAGTGGGTTAATTGACATCCCTGTCGAGGCTATAGACACCTGCTGGTAGAAGTGGACATGTCAACAATATCGAAGCCATTGGCTTAAATATCGTTGCTCTCGTAATTAAAATTTGTCACCGGATTCGATTTGAACAAGAAGATATCTGAAGTTGGACTGTGTAGTCATTGTTAAATTTTGATTTAGATGCTTGATGTCCTTCAACTGTTATTTGATTTATAATCATTCTAATCAGTCCTAACATGAATTCATTGGTCATGCAGAGATAACTACTTCTCCAAGCAAGTTGCCATTGTTGGCAACCCTACACTATTTTCGCTTTTAAGGCGACAAATGACAATTCCTATGGCTCCCATCACCCCATTTTGTAATTATCAATATTCTAAGATGATTATTGGTTTGTAAAAAGATGTTTGTTTGTTCTTCGCTTTATTTTTATCTTGCAATTTCATGCTTGATTCATGACTATAAGCATGAATCAAGCAAGTTAAAAACTTAATTTCACTTTTTTAAATAAGGCTTGGTTTCAAAGGGTCAATATGTTTACATCTTGTCCATTTTAAATAAGTTTATCATATACCAATAAAAACACCTATGATGAGTTTCTTTTTGATTGTATGCTTATCTTTTATCCTTTGTAAACATATCAAAATTGGTTTAGAATTTGGTTTATGAAAGCTTATCCATATCCTAGCCTTTGCAAAGTGAGTGTACCCATTTCATCTCATGGGAATTAAACACAACTCGATTGTGCCTTGTACCTTGTTTGAAGTGGCAGTTTGAATCAACAGATCCTTCATTACAAGCTAGAGTCTTGGGTTTCGCTTTGTACTTAGGGCATTCATTACCTGAAACACCTGATCTTCATGGCCTGGAACCCCTTATGCTCTCATTATGGTCACGCTAGGGTGACTGTCGGCTTTATTTCTTTGTTATTTTCTTAGGTTTTCCTCTCTTGTTGAAACCCCTTAGGCCTGTAGTGAATTCTGGCCTCCTTTGTGACTGTTTGTTCAAACCCTTATGGCTCCAATCATCTGAATCAAACCAAATGGCTCTCAAACCTTGCTTATGTATGATGATGCAAGCGAGGATCTTAAGAACTCAGGTTGGGTTATGTTTATCCATAAATTCCAGGGTTATAACTTGCAAGTAGCCAAAGAGTTTTCCCTTACCTTCGATGGATGCAAGGCCAAGGTGGGTGATGTCCAATTGGATATCACCAGAAAATTCCTGAGTGAGGCAACTGGAATCCCCCTCACTGGCCAAAGATGGTTTAAAAAATCAAATATGGACGAGGTACCATGGAGTCTATTCGCCACCTCTAAAAATATTCAGTGTTGTGACAAAGGTATGTCGGTCTCTCTATTGAATATTAGGTGGCATGGTTTATTGGTAGCGTTGAGGCAATTTATCATATGTGAAGGCCGTTACAGCCTTGTTTTCCTTTATCACATAATACCATTGATTCATTTTATCGATTTCCAATTAAACATGCCATTTTACTTATTAAGGAGTTTATATAAAATGTCTAAGAGATATAAAGGACAAAACTTGGATTCTAGTTTATTTCAACATGGGTTGATTAGGTTGTTGTTAATTCATCATATGAAATGACTTGGTGATGATTGTGATGCTTTTGTAACTCACAATGGATTTGTTACAGTAAGCCCTATAGAGATCCCTGTGGTTGATAAACTTATGCTAGAGAAGTCTTTTGTTCCTTCCAATGACATGCCATATCTCTTATGTGAAAACCCTTGTGAAAGGGCTACGCCTGATCAGTCTATATGTGAGCAACAAGATACTAGCCCTAGGGTCATTAAATCTCCTGAGTGTGAAAAATTTGTTTTCCTAAATACCATTGCAAAAACCATCAACAAACGCTCACACAAATTGTCAAAGAAGAATCCATAAATAGGGTCTAATAACAAAAGAGATGGATGTTTAATTTCGAGGAGCCTATGCAATAGATCAAAGGCTCATGTGAGCTCGATCGAATCGATCGAGATCCATGAGCACTCTGATTCTGAAATTGAAAAATTCCTAGCAGAGGAAGATCCGGATTATGCTGAAATAGATCTCAGTCAACCATTTGATTATGTGAATAATCTTCCACCATGCCTTAAACACAACAAAGAATTTACAGGAATTAAAATCGGTCGAGGTTCGACAGTGGAGAATGGTAGTGTTTTAGCACACAATCATGTGCTTCCTCAACCGACCACCCCATCTCCACAGTGTGAAGTGTGTTTACATTGGATCGATCAATATTACACAGATATCCCTATCCTTCAAGCAAGTATCAAATCTCTTACGGCTCAAAATGACTCATTGACAAATGAAAACCGTGAGCTCAAGATAAATGCACAAAGGCAAGGAAAACATTTGAAAAGGACTGACAAAATCATAATAAAAAACACTGATAATGTCAAGGCCGTGATCAACTCTGAGATTTTGTGATTCAAATTTGGTTGAATGGTAAGATTGGTTGTTATCTTATTTCTTTTATTATTTTTATCTTTCCAATTAATCTAGATCAATTTAGATTTTTGTTGTAAATAATAAGACTGGCTACATAATCGAGAGATTTTGTAGCCAAGTCAATTCTCATATAAAATTTGGAAAATGTTAGTTAAATAAATATCTAATTTGTTCATTTCGTTTTTCTTTCAGGATAGGATGTATCTTGCGGTGATCTCATAATATGGATGCAGGCTAGACTTAGTTAATTAGCCACCTTTTTTTTGGCTTATTTTGTAAATCAAAAAACAAAACTTCCATAATTTTGAAGATATGCTGTGATATTGAGTGGTTTTAAAACCCTCTATCTTTGTAACTTTTAGATCCTTTTGAGATCTGATCTTATCTTTCAAGATAGGATGTTTTGACTTACATGAAGTCTTTAAATAATCTGTATTTTTTAATGAATACCATCTTGGCTAGAAGTGTAACGTCCCTCCCATTTTGTTATGATGTCAAGCCTCACATAATGCTTGAGCAAAATGTTTTTTTTTTTGAAGGAAAATCTTATTTATTTAGTGCATCAAGTAATAATAGTTATATCGTGCAACTATTATTTCTTAAAATCAAGCCAAAATCAAAAAGAGGAAGAACCTCATTTGACAAGAAGTTTCATAGTCCTATAGGGACTCCAGTTATCGAATAAGTGCAGGGTCCCTACACCTACATTTTCATGTGAATAAAATTTGATCTCCAAGAAAATCATGTCTATCTCATAATGGATTTTGAACGCATGCAGGTGCATCGAACTTGGTCTTCCTTACCCAGGGGGAAATTACCCAACAAAGAGTTATAGGTTGTAGAGGAAACGTGAGTCTCCCACAGTTTAAGGATAACACCAAAGGGTCTGGATATGTGCATGTTATCTAAGGAAATGCCAAAGGTACAAGGTTCCACATAGTACACTAATTATATTAACCATGCCATTTGAAATTCTGTTGTCAGGAAAATGCAAAAGGTAGATTCGCCTAAGATCTCGACAAGAAAATAACTATCTCCAAGTGTTTTTGGTCTACTGGGTGCATGATTTTTCACTGTAAGAAACACAGGTTGTGCAATGAAAAGTCTAAACTAGTACGCTATCTAACATGTCAAAGTGTTGTTAGTAAATCATTATATGGAAACAAAACAAAAATGGTCTTTCTTAGCAATTAAATGGATAAATTCATACACCATTCAAATGGAAGAGAATTGGTGGTGTTTAGTAATAATGGATCGATTGAAGTCCTTCAATGATATTCATTTAGGATGTGAGTGATCAACTTATTGTAATTGATATGACGTATGGAGGGATTCCAAGACTACCTGACATTTCAACCCAAGAGACTAAGGAAGTTCCAACCCCTAATCCCAAAATTTAATAATATTAATACCTTATATAAACAATATTTCTATTCATAATATTGATGAAGTACTTGTCGTTCACTAAATTATAAAGTTTCAAATTAAAACTAAGTTAACAATTCCATAAAAATTTACTATTTTAAAATTGAATTTCATAATGAATGAATTACATATCAATATGATGTTAAGGATAAAACAATACCTAAACCATAAACCATAGTAGAGACTGACAATTAAAATCAAACTTAAAGGAATGAAGCATACCAAAAATGGAAATTAGTAGTAATAAGGAAAAGATCTCAAGAAAATCTAAGAACCCGTCTGCGATGGAGTCATCTCGATCACTCCTGTATGTACTTTTGCTCATATTATCACTGCTAGATCTTAGTGGAATTCAAGACAGAATCCATGGAATCTAATTGGAGGTTGACAATGTATAAATATATATAAAGCATGAGCATGATTTAAATTCCTTTCTTCTTTCTTTCAGGATATGGGGCCTCTGTGGAAGTAGGTGAGTTATACTTAGAGCTTGGAGAATGCACACACTACAACACATCCTATCAATCTCAAAATAGAGAATAATGAGGTGGACTAACGATCTCAAGACAAGAAGGATGGAAACATAATGCAAATAGAGACCTAGGAGTGGGTTCAGTGCACAATAGGTAATAATTATAATTCCAGCAAGGATAACACGGTGAATAAACTAAAAATATATGTAGAGAAGAAAATTTGCAAACACCAACATCAAAGGGGCTTTCTAAAATTTGCAAACACCACCATCAAGGTGCAGCTGTTGCACAGTCAACCAGCAACAATTAATTGGCTGACATCCCTCTAGATAAAATCTCTGTGCAATGCTGAATAAATCAATTGATGAAGATATAACACATGGCCTATCACAGGAGTAGGTCTAACAATGATCACTATGGGAACTCTATGAATATCTGGGTAAATCGTTGTCAAAGGAAATCGCAGAGTAATTGAGGTTGCTTATTATAGTCCCAAAAAAAACGCAAACCACCAATTAATCGTTGCCTTTTTTCTCTCTATATCTTCATGTCTCTCTCTCCTTTAAAGTAAGGAGGAGTCGTTGTTTCAGGAAGATAAGGATACGCTCAGTTCAAAAATAGAAAAAAATAAAAAATATTGCTACCTGTAAAAATATATGTCTTGCATCGAGTAATAACGATATAAGAATTTATCAAGAATTAGGGATATGCTCTCGGTCTAATAAATGCAACAAACAACAATAATATGCCTTATTAAATTGCTATTATAATACCAGTATTTTTGTCTGTTAATTACCTAAGTTAACAAGATACTTTTGTACAACAACAATGACGCTGTGCCTGGCCATCCACTACCAACAACCTTTGAAAACACAGGTGTAAATGCTAACAAATTATTGCTAGTTAAATCCTAGTGGGAAATGCAGTAAACTCGCCACTCGGACAACCACCTAGTAGTTAAATGCCTAAGGTAGTTAAACACAATGGTATAAAACGTGTAGGGTAAAACTCATGAGGCATCAATGCAATACTAAAATTTTCTCTCCTAAAAGACGATTAAAGTCATAGTTGATAATGATAAGAAATCGTTGCCATAGGATGCTAAAATTGTTCATAAAGGATGGATTCTAGCACTGGTGCGTAGAGCAAATATTCAAGTGGTAATTAGCAGTGTTAATAATTATACATCTATTACATATTTACAAATGCAGAGGTAAGATTTTTACATCCTTTACATAATGACCATCGCAGAAGTAATAAAAACAAGTAAATCTAACAAGAAACAAAACGCAGATTGAAGTCAATACTTTTTACATCTCGGGATACCAATATAAGATGCTGACAATAGTAAGAGAATGCCAAGGCCATAAGGACATCTCATCGAAAGGATCTCAGGGATTCTATCAGTTAGGGCGCAGAAAAATAAACAACAAGGCAACAAGATAATCCGTACGCAGAGGTTGTATTGGAAGGCGCAAGTCAAACAATTAGGCATGGACAACAACATAGGTAGACGGTTGATAGGTTCATCCTTTGCTTCATCATCCTCACATAAGAAAGCAAGGCACTGAGATCCATAGGCATTTTAACGCTAAGGCGATGACCGTAGATCAGGCTCCTAGCCGACTGCTCAAGCGAGGACTGGTGAGCTAGGTACTAGGGATAAACAACCAAGAAGGTCACAAAAAACACAACCAGGTGGTCAAGATGTGCCATAATTCGAAGGCCATGAGAGTCAACAATCATTGATCTAGGCTAAGAAAAGTTCAGGCATCAATCTATACATTCAGTCTACTTACCTAATCAACATGCAGATCCAAGCATAAAACCTACAACATATACTATACAAATGGAAAGAGATTACCATTGCATGTTTTCCCGCTCTGAGTGACGACAACGCTCTCCATGCAACTCTCGCTCGCTGACCATCGAGACTTCACTGGTACCTGCCAGCCAATGCTAGGGGTGCTCTTCTTCCCTCTTATCCCCCAGAGCCACAAAGGGGCCACACACTCTATCTAGAGATTACGACTAGCTCCCAACTCGCCTCGCAAGGCCGAGCTGCCACTCCTCTACGATCTGGGTATCCCAACTCCCACAAGTAAATCAGTCAAGTAGATATTTCTACAGCGTAACATTACGCAAACAGAAGATGCTCCAACTTCCATTACCTCCCTTCATTATATAGAGTTTTGTGGTTCCTTACTTTCCAAAAATTCTCTTTTAGTTAATTTTTAATAATTAATTTCCTAAAAATTCCTCCCCATACAAGTGTCACCCATCCCCTTCATTCCTCATAAATTAAATTCTTTAATTAATTAATTATCTTTATTTCTCTCACCCACCTAGAGTTACTCCTAGAATCACTCCTAGGTGTCCCCAAATTCTCTTACAGGTTTTAATAACTTTCCTTTTTATTAGATTTCTTGTTCAGTTAAAATTAGAAAGCTCTTAAATGGTAGATACTTTTTCTAAGTTTGACCTTCTGCTTTTCCCCTTATGTTTCCCCTTTTTCCCTTTTTATGTTTACCTCTTTTCCTAGTTTCCTAAATTTTTAGATTTTCCCTCTTTCCCCTTTTTAATTAGAACTCAAAAAGGCAAGTGTGGAAATTAACCTTTTTTTCCCCTTTTTCTCATTTAATTAATATTTTGAAATTATCAAAATAATAAAACCGTTGATTCCCCTTTTTCTTTTAAATTTTATTCCAANTTTTTTTTTTTTTTTTTTTTATGAATAAATTAATTTCTTATTCCCTTCGTGTTACAATATTTAACTAAGGTCATAATTATTACTTATGTGGTTTTTATTTTTATTATTATTATTTTTTTTATTTTTTTTGGAGAGATAAAATTTTACCACTAGCATAGTTTAGACATAAACCTTAAATTTTCGTACAGTGCGACATTTAATTAGGGAATTTTTTTTTAAATTTCTTAACATGTTAATCGTCCTAAGGCCATCTAGGTTCATTCCTCTATCATCAACAATGCGACATTCCCTTCAGGACGCACTAGGTGATCCAGGGGTGCCACTCACCTCATCTGTTCCCTTGCACAATGTGCCCTTCAGGACACACTACACGCTCCAAGGGTGCCACTCGCCTCTTGACTGACTTGGTAGACATCAATAACCCTTGGAATCAAAAATCCACCAGGTGAACTTGTGGGAGACTAAGGGCGTCTAAGGAATAAGACCCCCTCCTTATTGCATGACCCTTAGAATCATCGTGAGCAACTGTCGCAGTCGGCCCTCACGGCATCGTGGGTCCTCTCGAACTAGGTAATCGTTAACCTATAGTTCGAGGCACAATGGGAGTGCTAGTTGGTTGTGGCAGGGCTGCTATCCACACCTCTCCCTCAACATCTCTAGTCGTCTGTGTGACCCCTTTACTCCATATGTGAGTCTGGTCGACAAGCCATCGTCAGCCTGCATCATCAACAAATCATGTCAGAACATATCCATATCATATCATCCAGTCAGTTGCACTAATATCACAGTAAAACAATCAAACCCCAATGGCACACTCCTTGACTCGATCCAAAGTCCAAGGGGTTCCTTCGATGCCTCTGCATCCTCGAGGTCCAAAACCTTGCACACTCAGTAAAACCAAGTCAATAGCACCTGTCTACGTCAATGTAGTAAAACAACATGTCATCAACCCATAACACCTCATAATCAAAACCAAAAGTTTTAATAGCATAATAATCTGGATCACTTGCGAGAAAGTGTCCTCAAAAACAAGTTTGCTCAGTGCACCAGAGCGGGATGTTACATACACCCCCTCTTGGTCTAAACTTCATCCCGAAGTTTCAGAGTATAAATGCTGAAATAAAGTGTATCATAGTATCATATGTATATCAATCAAACAGGACTGGAAACTGCTGGTGCATATCATATGCATCCTCCCAGGTCATTGAGTGTGGACTATAATTGTCCCACTGGACCTTGACCTTCTCTATCGCTCGATGTTGTAGCTGTCGAAAGCGATGATCCAAAATGAGGATCGGCTCAGCCGTGAGTGCCCCCTCACCCGTCACCTGCAAGGAACTCATGTCAATAACATGTGTAGGATCGCTAATATAATGTCTCAAAACAGATACATGAAAAACATTGTGCATACGCCTCAAAGAATCAAGCAAGGCTAGTCGATAGGCCATGGGCCCCTTTCTCTCCACAATCTTGAAAGTCCCACAAACCTAGGAGAGAGTTTAGCTCCCTTCCCAATATGTAATGTCCCCCACCTCTTAGAGAGGTAATGAGGAGACTCAGTGGCCCGGGCACCCCCACTAGGTCATAGTCTCACACTGAAGGGGGGAAAAAGTCAAGAAGTTAAAAGTTATATTTTTAAGTTGACTTAAGAAAGGAAAAGGAAAGGAGTAAAAGATAA
>SNQJ01S0245596.1:0-13184 GCA_010110895.2 Picea sitchensis | reverse complement strand
CAGGAGTTCAAAGTCAAGACTTTAGGCTTTGATGATCTTAAGGACATGTATGCAACTGATCAGGATTTCAGTGAAGCGTATGGAGCAGCTGAGAACCCAGTTCTCAGAGATCGAAGTCAGTGGATAGAGTATGTGATCCAGGACAGATTGTTGTTTAAAGGCAATCAACTATGCATTCCAAATTGCTCCATGAGGGAGAATCTGTTAAAGGAAAAACACAGCAGAGGCTTGGCAGGGAATTTTGGCCACAACAAGACATTTGCAAAGCTAAGAGAAGCATACTTTTGGCCAGGGATGTGGTTAGAAGTCAAAAGGTTTGTCGACAGATGTAGAATTTGCTAGCATTCAAAAGGCAGGAAGCAGAATGCGGGATTCTATCAACCATTACCCATACCCGAGAGGCCGTGGGATGAAATCAACATGTATTTCGTATTGGGATTGCCTAGGACACAAAGAGGGCATGATTTGATCTTTGTGGTGGTTGACAGGTTTTCCAAAATGGCACATTTTATTCCATGTCAGAAGACCAGTGATGCGACTCACCTCACAAATTTGTTCTTCAAGGAGGTCATTCGACTTCACTGGTTACCCAAAAGTATAGTTTCAGACAGGGACATGAAATTCATTGGACATTTTTGGAGGACACTCTGGAAGAAGATGGGGACTAACTTGACGTTTAGTTCTACCTATCATCCACAGACGGATGGGCAAATAGAGGTGGTAAATAGAAGTCTGGGAGACTTATTAAGAATCTTGGTGACAGAGCACCGCAGCAGTTGGGACAATGTGTTGCCACATGCAGAGTTTGCGTACAACGAATCAGTGAACAAGAGCATAGGGAAAAGTCCATTTCAGATTGTATACGGCAGGAAGCCAAGAGGAGTTTCTGAATTGAGGGATTCAGAACAGATAATAACTAAGAGCGCAAGCACTGAAGAATTCACAGAGGTGATGAAAGAACTTCACAGCAGGGTGAAGAAGCGACTGCAAGATTCAGGCCAGGAATACAAGCGCAGAGCAGATTAGCATCAGAGACAACTTCAGTTCGAGGTTGGTGATATAGTTCTAGCACATTTGAGGAAGGAAAGGTTCCCAAGGGGAACATACAATAAGCTAAAAATGAAGAAAATTGGACCATGTAAAGTCCTGAAGAAATTAGGAGAAAATGCTTATGAAATTGAGTTGCCGGATGAGATCGGAATATCTCCAACATTCAATGTCTCAGACTTATATCCATATAAGGCTGAGGAATCAGGAGCTGGAAGTGATGAACAACCAGTAATCCAGTGGCAGAAGCAGATGCCGATTGCAGAGAAGCCACAGATGGAGCGTATACTCGACAAGAGAGTGAGAAGAAAGACCAGGCAGAAGCAATACTTCGAGTATCTGGTCAAATGGAAGAACCACCCAGTGGAATATGCCAGCTGGGAAAGTGAAGCGGAGATTCAAAAGCATGGACAGACCATGCAGGAGCTCATGGACAGGAGCCCATGAAATTTTTTAAGCCGAGGAGTATGATGCAGGAGCATCACCAACTCATCAAGCGAGCCAGCACATCAAGCGGAGATCAGCTGGACAAATCAACCCAAATTTTTGAAAATACTTTGGGATTGTTGCGCAAGTCTTTAATGAAGCCATTTATGAAGGCGCATTTGTATATTGTATTAGACCTTGAGCCTTTAAGCTCTCATCCTTTGGTAGATAGTCAGAATTTAATAGATTTAATGCTGGTAGATAGGATTTTAAGTGTAGATTGGATAGTTTAGAGTCCGAGAGGGAAAACGGATATAGACACCCTCATTGTACCATTGTAACATAGTAGAAGCATTCAGGAGAAGAGAAGAGCAAGCAGAGAACAGTGTATGAAGAACACCCATGTACAAGCATTTGAATTAATAGAAGAAAGTTTTGATTCAAATTCATGGTTTGTGTTATTTCTCTGTGTATATTGATGATGTGCTCATGAATGTTTTCTTCTTGTCATGCATTTGTTTTTATATGCTGTGCATGTGATTTCATGTTTCAACTTGAAGTCTGAAGGGGATATGGAATGAGTTTCAATTGTTTCTCTATCTGAGCCAGGAGAGTCCTGCAAGGTGTGCAGTCGAATATCATCCGCAAGAAGTGCGTGATGAAGGCTTAGGTAGTCTAACTCTTGTTCTTATTCACCTAGAAGTGAAAGTGGGTCATGAAGCCGTGCAAGGAGTGCGCAAGCTGAAGAGGAAGTCTCAGTTGTGAATCTGAGCAGAAGCTTTGGAAGACTGCTGCTGCAGGAGTGCACAGAGTCGAAAGGATTCAACACTTGGGAGTTGTTGAATGATTGCCGCGAGGAATGCGTGCAAGTCCCTCTGAAAGAATCAGAGTGGGAAAGCTCAGGAGGTATAGAACCCTTGAGATATCATTAGAGGAGAGCACGGGAATTTTGTGCCGTGGAATGTTCAAGCAGGAGTTGCAAGTGCAGGTGCTAGAGGGCAAGTCCTGAGAAGGAACACTTAGTCATTCTCAAGAAATATTCAAGGAGGAGTAACCGATGGCCCAGATCTTGTGGCGAAGGTCGAGATATTCCCCGTCATTCGTTAGATATCGTGGAGTTACATAGGGGTTAAGCCCTAGCGTGCAGAGGAGAAGTCCCGGATAAGTCATCGGGATACTAGAGGCATCGGGGTTTTGGAGGTCGAGAGAACTGAGACCTTTCGAGTCTCAAAACACCGATGGAATCATAACCATAGATCTCAGACGGGACACATGTCAGCAATCTGGAGCGAGTCAGGGTTCGACATTTCGGGGCTTCTGAAGACAGCGGAACAACTGAGACCTTTCAAGTCTTGAAACACCGATGGAATCATAATCGTAGATCTCAGACGGGACACGTGTCAGCAATCCGGAGCGAGTCGAGGTTCGACATTTTGGGGTTTCTGAAGACAGCGGAACCATCGCATCAGGAACTGCGATATCACGATCCACGATATCCCGACAGGATCAGAACCGTTCATCAGCAGGGACACGTGTCGGGAGATCCGAGGAAGTCGTGAATCGGAGTATCAGGGTTTCCGGAGTCAAGAAACTCTTGCACATTGGAATCGTGATATTCCGATAAGCGATTTCCAGATGAGGTCAAGGGTCAGAGCGGTGGACAGGTGTCGCACCACACTGAAGTATCGGTATATCGGGAATCGGAGATCTGTGAGGTAAGTTTTCTACAACAGCGCAAGTGTCGATTTCCCGACGAGGAAATTCCCGATAGGAGCAAGGAAAGTGTTGGTGAGTTTTCATCGGGTTTCGGGGATTTGTGAGACCCGAATCTGTGTTTTCAGGACTCGTGGCCCTGTGAGGTATGATTTCCCAATTTTGATAGGGAGATCATAAGGAGAATTTTTGTGGGTGGCAAAGTCCCGAAAGGGATTGAAGATCATTTCAGTTCTTCGGGCCTAGGGGAAGAGAAGGTCCTGTGGGAGTGGACATGCCCTGGTGGCACGTTTGCATCAGTATAGGAAAAGGTAGGAGTAGCAAGAGAAGAGGTATAAGTAGCATGGGCTATAGGGGAAAGGGTAGATGACATAGAGACACGAGTATATAGAATATTCCATGACCATTAAATCCTCAGTGTTACCCCCAATTTGAGTGCTAATTGGTGGATAAGTTTGAGATTGAACAATACATTATAAGTAAAAAGAAATGTGTGGGAATTTATTTTAGGTATAACTAACAGTGTGAACCACTTGAGTAGATAGGAATCCAACTCCTTAACATAAAGACTCCTCATTAAGATTCAATACAAGGGGGCTTATACAATATATACATATATAGTTAGTGATATTATGGTTCCAAGCTAGAGTGGAAAGTGGTTTCTAGGAGTAGGCAATTAGACATCCCATGGTTTTTGAGGTGAAATATACTTAGGACTTATATATATCATAAAACAATGTGTCCTTCCCACCCCAACTTTGGTGTGCACCTTGCAAATCCAAATCTATTCATTGCATTCCATTGCTTATCGCCATTCTGGTTCAAGAGGCATATAAAGTAGGGGTAGTTTACCTCCATAGTTTAACGATAGATCAAATTGGAGATCAATACCTAATAAATAGTTCAAGTAGATAATGTTCCATATCAAGAACCAAAAAATGAGGATGGATAAGACTAGATTTACATGTCCAGTATTTCTATTCACTCTATCGATCTTGTATTTCCAGTCAAAAGAGGTACCTACCAATGTGATCTGCTAGAATCCTCATTGGCATTGGTCCAAGATGTAGATATAGCTCTGCTACCTTTTCTATACAATTTTCTTTCTTGGCCAACATTGGTAGAAAGATTGAATAGAAAGAAGAAAAACTATATGACTATAGTTACAACTCTGTACACATTTAAATTTGAAGAAGAGTACCATTCCATGAATATAAAAGACCATTTTGGAAAGATGGTCTACTAACTTGTTGATTGAGAGCTGAGAAAATCTCTCAAGTGTCCCATGTATACTTCTAGAATGCTAAATGGGAATTTGAAGATAGCAGTTCTATCCAGAGAGGCTTGATCAATTTTTTTTTGAATCATAAGGGGAACAATCCCAAGACAATCCGGAATGCATTCCTGTAGAATTTGACAAGAATGAAATAATTGCATCCATCAATTAGTTAAGAATAATTATATCCACCAAGTAGTTAAGAAACAATACCATCTTCAATTTTTGTTCCATCTTCATATCTTTTTATTTTTACTGTGCATGCCCATGTTCTTATTATGTTGGAAGAACATTGTGTTAGACACCTAATAGTTTAACCAAATACAATGTTTAACATTAAGTCACTCCCCGTGTAAACTACCAAATAATAATCTATAGATTTCCTCCACTAATTCATGAATATGTTAACACTAATCAATAGAACGAAAGATCCTTAACATTTACAGTGTCTCTCACATCACAATTTCCATGTCTAGGATAGGATAATAAAGTCTTAGAAAATCAGACTGCTTAGGGTCTACAAAATATTGGGTATCACGAAGAAAACAACAAGCAGATTGGTTTGGAAAAGAAATCTTATGACTATTGTTTATTTCAACTAGCATCACCAATAATCACTAGAAATACACACTCCATCCTTGAAATGATGGAATCGGTTTTCATATGCCACTAAAATTTCCCTTTTAACAACCATAAAGGTAAATTTGATGGTAATGTGAAAGTCACCACACACATGAAGGTTTTTGGAAATTCGAATAGTAGTTCCTATGTATGTGTTGATCAGCCCAAATGCAATAGCTAGCCTCTCATTGAGAACACATAGTAGATATTCCTTGTCTTCCTCATCCACATCATGCAACATAAAACTTATGTCAAGAACATACCCTGCCCCCTCAATCTGCCTAGCCAAAATTTCCAACATTGCATAGATTTTGCTTGGTTGTGGATGTGACCTGTCTCTAGCATAGAATCAATGAACTTTGTTATCAACTTCAATCCATGTGCACCATGGGTTCTTTTTCAACCCTCTGTTCTCTTTGAATTTCTCATTCATGCGGAAAACCCAATTTGTTCCATAATAGTCTTAGACAACATTCAATTTGGAACCACTATTAATTAAACAATAATGAGAAATCATTTCTATGATATTCATGGATACTCAAAAGGGAGGATTCTTGATGGGTGGTATAAAATAATTCATCATATTATGTAAGAATTTATCTTATATCTAGTTCCTTTTTCTCTCTATGAATTGGTTTTGATGCATTTCAATTCAAGATGAGATAGATTAAAAGAGTTGAAGTGATAGTTACATAACAATGTCATAATAGAATGCAGAAAATTGAAGATGAGTCAACGCGTCAATGAATGAATACCATGCACATGATGATATATTAGCCAATGAGAATATCTTGGAGAAATATGCATGTCCATGTAATGATTGTCATTGTGGGAAGAGGAGAAAAAGACGTGTAATTTATGAACATATGGTGAAATTCAGTCATAGCGGTGTAAGCCCTTTTCCTGAAAGTCGTTATCCAGATATGATACATTGCAAAACATGAGAGATGCAAAGGCACCAAACATAGACGAAGATGAAACAAATGCATATGAAGAGGCGCCAACCTTAGATGAAGGGATTGAGCTTTATAGAATGTTGAATGAGGGTTCTAGTGATGATTGGAAGAAATTGATGAAGGATGCCTCAAAAACCATGTATGGTACTTGCGAGTTAAGTGAGTTGGAAACAATCCTTCTAATTCTTAATTTGCAAATGGTGCATGGTTGGACAAATGAGAGTGTTCATGACTTATTGGCATTTCTACGTTGTTTGTTACCACCTGACTCCACATTACCAACAAAAAGGAGTGCATATAAAGCGCAAATCACTAATCTAGGCTTAGGGTATGAAAACATCCACACATGTGTGAATGATTGTGTATTATTTCGCAAAAATTATGCAAGTGACACTGAATGTCCAAAAAGTAAAGAAGTGAGGTATAGACCAAGGTTGAAATCAGATTCAACTCCTAGAAAGTTTCTTTGCCACTTTCCACTAATCCCATAGTTTCTTCGAATGTATAGATGTAAAGACATTGTTGAGCTTATGCAATGGCATGCCCAAAATAAGAGCATTGATGGGAAAAAATGGTCCATGGTTGATTCTAAGATGTGGATGGAATTTGACAACAAAAGGCCTGATTTTTCCAAAGATCCTCATAATATAAGGTTGGGTTTAGCTCTAGATGGGGTGAACCCATTCTCAATTCAGAGTACTAAATGGTCAACTTGGCTAGTGTTTTTGATAAATTATAACTTGCCTCCATGGTTAGCAACCAAACCATTTTTCTTGATGTTTTCATTGACTATACTAGGAAAGAAAAGTGTGACTTTAGATACAATTGATGTTTATTTAGAGCCATTATTTGATGAGCTAGAAGAATTGTGGAAAGGAATTGAAGCAATTCAAAGTTTAAGGGACAATGATTCAAAATATTACTTCACTTTAAGAGCTTGTTTATTGTTTACGATACACGATCTTCCTGCATATGAAACACTGACTAGTATCAATGTTCATGGATACCATGGATGCCCGACTTGCATCTTTAAGGGTTCTGTGAGGCACTCAAGTATTTTGCGTAAGTGTATTTATTGTGGACATCGTGCTTACCTTAAAATGGATCATCCATATCATCGACAAAAGGCACATTTCAATGGTCAGGAAGAGAATCATGAAACACCATTGACAATAAAGAGTGATTACATTATTGAGAATGGAGAAAAAAGAATGCAGTTTATTGAAAATGGTGGCATTCCTCGTAGTAAAAATGATCCACTTAATGATATTGGTGTAAAAAGATTGTACATATTTTATAAGTTTCCATAATTTAAGCATATAACCATTAGGCATATTGTTGACTTTATGCATGCTAAGAAAACATAGATTTTTTTATTATAGAAACTCTTTTTTGTGCATATGATACAATGTCATCATGCCTAGACCTTCAAGAACTAAATATCTGTCAAAATATTTCGGTTGAAAAATATGGTGATGGAAAATATAGAAAACCTATTGCTCCTTCTGTGTGGACAAAGGAACAACATGCACAATTCTTAATGTTGATGTCTCAAACTCGCTTTCCTACAGGATATGTGAGTAGTAATATTATAAGGAAATCTGTCAATTATGGCTTAAGAGGCCTCAAGACCCATGACTATCATGTCATAATTGAAGATATTTTACCTATTGCGGTCGTATTAAGTTTGGAAAAGGGGACAACATTGGAAATTATAAGGTTGGGCCTAATATTAAATAGAATGAGTTTCCATGTGTCAGATCCTTCAAACTTTGATAATTTGAGGGGAGAGGTTGTTGAAGTCCTTTTCTTATTGGAACATGAATTTGCACCAACAATATTCAATATTTCTATGCTTCTTCTTATACATATAGAACATGAACTAGAGAATTTTGGCTCACTAAGAACACGATGGATGTATCCTATATAATGATATATGAAGGTTTTGAAAAAATTTGTTTGTAATAAGACAAAACTAGAAGGTAGCATGTGTGAGGGATATTCAATGCAGGATGACATAGGATTTTGCACAGAATATATGAAGGATTTTATTAATGTCAATCGACGTGTATGGGATGATGACGAAGATGAAACATTTGCAGGAGAAGTGTTAGAAGGAAATGGACATCACTTCAAGTTATCATATGCAGACAAAACTATGATACATGCCTATGTTCTTCAAAACACATCCTCATTTGATAAGTGGCAAAGGTGAAGTATTATTTACATGATAATTTATTTATTTAATTTCATATAATATTTAAATTATGATCATTCTTACTATCTTGTATGTTCATATTTTATGTAGAAAATATGAAGAAGAGATTCGAACAGGGATGCATCCATCTAGTCGAAAGCATACACTTCAGGATTTGAATATTGGAGATGGTTATTTTCCAAAATTTGACGTTTGGATTGAAGATGCAATTAATGATGCATAACAAGAAGGTCATGATATAACCATCAAGGAAATTGACCTTCCACAACCTCCAAGTATATCAGCTACTTCTTTTAGTGGGATGTGGTCCTACGACAGTCATTTAAGAGTGGAATAAAAGGACAAAGGAAAGGAAAATTGTGATTGTATTGTAAGTGTTGAATTTCATCATGACACTTAAAAGAAATTTTATGTTGGATTCATACAAGAAATTATTCAAGTTTATTATGGTGATATTAATCCCATATTATTAAAATGTAAATGGATCAAACCATTCACAATACAACGTGATAAGTATGTAATTGTACATGCAAATATACATCAAATTTTATCAAAGACTGATGAGTCGTATGTTTCCCCTCTTCAAATTACCCAATCATTTCTAATTGATTATGTAACAATCCGATGATGGACGTATGCCATTCAAGTAGAGTCTTGTTAGAAAAGGAAATTCATGGAATATGTTGATATAATGGTCAATGGGAAATGCAATAGTTTACAAGAAACATTGGAAGAAGATGCTGAAGATGAAAATAGAACTATGTTTGAAGAAAAAACTTTGATTTCCAATGAAGAGAATGATATAGAGAATGTGACACATGGTCATGAAGATCTGTTGTATGAGGATGATGAGGAAAATCAAGAAGATGCATACACAAGTAATCACGATTGTGATCTTGATGGAAATGCTAATGTGCATGATGATGATGATTTTTCATATTAAATTTATGAAATAAATTTTCACTATGCAAATTGGATTTTATTATTTTGGCCATGGGATTAGCCAATGGTTGTACTAAACTCTGTACTAAACTTTGTATGGATTTTATTGTTTTAGCCATGGGATTATCCAAATAGTACTTGTTTTCAGTACAGTGCAATGTTTCAAATATGCTTGGCTTCTGTTCCTTACTGTCAAATTCTGACTGAGAAATGCTATCAATGGATGTCTTTGAGTTTTAGTGGTAACAAAAGATGGAAGAATGGTTTGACTGTATGCTATCATGATGGAAAAACATACATATAGGTTGTATTAAATAACACTTTTAGATACAATATGTGGTCATATATCGTGGAATGTAAGTTGTTTATAAATGTTACAATGGGATTCAAATGTGCATGTCCAATTCACAAACTCTAAAATTGACTATGTTGCATATTGACTTTCATTTCACTGTTATAATAAAAGTGCACTATGCCAATCTCAAATGATCTCATACATTTAGACATTGTAGAGAACCATATGATATGCAAGGAAAGATGGTCTACTCATTATTATTAATCATAATACATGATTATATAATCAAGATACTTTATAGTCTTTGTTTGTCCATGCACTAATGATTTTTATGGGAAATGTCTGACATGAAGGTAATGAAGAATAAGGGGATGAAACGTAAAAGTGGCCCAAGCAATCTTGAAAATGTTGTAGAATATGAGAATGTTTGCAATGAACACAATGCAAGAAATGAAGAATATCTATCATCTCTTGGTTTGGTTGAAAATAAGTAAGTAGTTGTTCTTTGTACGTCCTTTTTGTTGGATAAATTTATATTTTTGACACACTAGTTCAGTGGGAGTTAACTGACTAGTTCTATTTTAGATCATCACTATTATGCTATTATGCATGCATGCATTCTTCTATTATAGAATTTTATGTCCTATATATGAGTGTATTCCACTCATTCATTATATCATATTGATCATCATCTATGTATCAATCATTAGCTCATTGGAGTAGTGTGAATATATGTTCTCATTCTTCCATATTGAATCTCTCTTCATTTCTTGATAATCTTTGTTTGTACTTGCTTTAGCTAGATCTCCTGTGCAGGTTTTAATGAAACATTGACATGGTATCAGATCTACGCTGCTTGGAGCAAGTCAGACAAACCAAAGAATAAGGAAAATTAGAGTTTCGGTGAGAAAAATCCGTGATCGTACCTTTCGGCAGTGATTTCTCCAAAAATATTATCTTTATGAGGAAATGACTCACAATGGGAAGTAAATCGACCCATTTTGCAAGTGGGTTTTCAACCATTTGGAGAAATTCTCCGCCATTTTCTCAGAAAGGAAGCTGAAAAACTACCTCCTGAAACTAATACAAATCCATGGTCATACCTTTCTACAATGATTTCTTCCAAAATTTTAAATTTTTGAGGAAATGGCTCATGGAAGAAGTAATTCGACCCATTATGCAAGTGGGTTTTCAACCGTTTGGCGAAATTTCTTATCGTTTTCTCAGAAAGTAAGTCAGAAAAATGTCTACTGAAACTGATATGAATTTTCACTTAAAGTGCCCTTTTTGCAGTGATTTCTCAGTTTTTCACTTGCAGATTGAGAGAAAATTTTTAGGGGTTCTCAGACACAGTGGGAGAGATGGATACAACACCTATTCTATAGTCAAACTTGGTGGTAATCCTCACACCATACAATTACTTTGATTGGAATCCCAAGGCAGAATTCCAACTCAAAAGGAAAGGATTGTACAACTTGACAATGTGGATAGAAACAAAACCTACATCAGAAATTGAGAAGTTGAGATGGGAAAACTGAAAGGATGAAGCTAGATGAATTCTTCTTGAATTGATTTCAACTGATATATGGTTTCATTTTTCCGCATGCAAGACTCCAAACAAGATCTGTACCACCTTGGAAAGTCTGATTGGAAAGCAAGATTAGATGAGAGGTCATATGCTTGAGGTAGAGTTGAATACTTTGGATCCTAAAAGTTTTGATAATATACAATATTTATTTACTAAGTTTAAATATTTGATATTGAGCTTAGCATCTTGTGGTATTGATAAGTCTAAACAAGTGGACCAAATTATTATAACAATCTTGTCCAAGCTAGGACAAAAATATGTTGTCTATGTTTCCACTTTTCATTTAGGCATGTATCTCATGGGAACAAATTGGAAGACGCCTACCATGGATCAATTCGTTGATTATCTCACACATGAGTAGGAAAAACTCATTCATATGGGCCTAATCAAGGATCCTAAAGCACATGCACTCACCATGCATGATGGAAAAGGATCATCCAAACATAAAGGAAAGGGGAAATCACAACATCCGGAGCCAAAGAAAGAGGGATATTCCAAACCCTTCAACGATTCTTCAGGTTCCAAAGACTCTTCAAATTCCAAGAAGAAGAAGAAGGGAAAACAATGCACTTACTTCAATAAACCAAATCATGAAGAATCCACATGCATGAGAAAATAGATTGATCTTATGGCACAGGAACTTCAACAGAACAACCTTGGAAACTTTATTCTAGAGGGAGTCAAGAAGCAGAAGGAAGAAGATCATGCTCCTAAGAAATGTAATCATGTAATGATCCCAAGCCATTATGCAAGGATCATCACTGTTTTGGTGTCTTTTAAAACTTTTTCTGAGTGAGGTATGTCATCAAACACTTTGATGATCTACTTTTTAGATGTGTTTATATGTGTGTATGCAGCAAATAACAGAAAGAGATAACCATGGAACATACCTCAACCATATGCAATAAGATAGACAAGCCAAAACATCTCAATTCTTCTTTATTCATAAAATAGAGAAACCTGCTACAAAGAAGATGCCGATCTGGAATGCTCAACAGATAGCCAAGAAGATAGACAATAGATAAGAGCTGCTACAAAATGCTCCCGCTAATACAAAAGATGCCTCCAAAGGCTGAATAAGAAATGAAGATTAATACAATCAGATCTGAATGCCAAACTCTCTAGCTGAAGAATGCCACGCTCCAATAGAAGGCTGAAACCCTCAATAACTCAGCCCTGCTGCCAAAGTGTCCAATCACCCTAATAAATATGCCAACTGATGGATTGGGTGATGGTAAGAATAACCCAGGTGACCGAATCTCCAAGATCCCTCTCAATCTCTATAGATCTGAAATCCCCCACTGAATGGTGCACCCCACTCGATGATTGAAACCCTAGATAATTCGGCCTTGTTGAAGGAGGCCTCCAAATGCTCTGAAACTCTCTAGAAATATAGATCGGGACACTGCAAGTCACTAGGTAAAGCCTCAGGGTCAGATCTGAAGTGTAACCCCTCCAAACGGACTAGATCGGATCTCAAAAATGCCCTCCTTCTCTTCAATTCGCCTCACTGCTCAAGAAATAATCTGGGCCATAAAACTATCTCAGAAAGCACTAGATCTGATTTCCAAGGCCCTGCAATGAAAACCCAAGTGATAGAATCCTCAACGGCCCTGCCAATCTTCTAGAACGAATCTCTCTCCAAAGATGGTGCACCCCTCTTGCTAGAATCCCTCAACTGGGGCGCCCTCTCTCTATATGCACATGAAATTGATGTAGAATCCTCCTACAACTGAGTAGATCTGGAACTAGAATGGTTTGGGAGAGTATTGCATCTTCGAGACCAAGATTGGGACAAGATAGGTGGAATCTTTCACCACCGAATCATCCTTTAGGGTTTGTTATGTCAAAACCCTCAAAACCCCCAATATTGGGCTCACTAGCTAGAAGCCAGAAATCAAAATAAGATCATACATGAATGATAAGTAGAGTCCCTTTCCTTCCTTTTATACTTTTTGGCTCACCTTGTCCCTCCAGAGTGACTTTCATTTTATTAATATTTAATTAATTAATTAAATCACTTTAATTAATTAATTAACCTTTTTACCTATAAAAATCTCCTTATCTCTCCTTGTGGCTTCCCTGGCCACTGAAAGTCACTT
>SNQJ01S0245595.1:0-13185 GCA_010110895.2 Picea sitchensis | reverse complement strand
TCGGCATGAAATGAGAGCGGAGATATAATAAAGAAATGCATAGAGATATCGTGTATATCCAGTAATATAACATAAATATATCAGAGATGCAACCATAAACACAGAGATACAATAATACACGATTTCTATTATTGAAAGAAATGTACAGAGACTGTAAAAATACAGAGTGAAAGACTCGCTAGAATGGTGGCAGCTACTTATCTGCGAGAAGAGATGTGGCAACTCGCATTTGCAAAGAAGATGATTACAATGAACTCACGAGGCCTTTACAATAAGCGAGATACCAAAGTTCCTATACATCAAGAACCTAACCCTAGGAGATGAAGCATAAAAGGTATGTGGGACCCGTTTGGGTAAGTGAGTACATCAACTTCGGAGACCGTAGCTTTTACATCGATCTCCGTTTTAGAATAATGATAGCTTCGTTGAAGGTATTATTAGAGGGAGATTCATTTGGGGGCTCAATTGCCTTCATCTATCATTTTAGACCTCGTTGAAAAACCTTCATTTGGACCCTCAATGGCCTGGAAGTTAAAGAAACACATAAAATAGTAAATTGCCAAAATGGCTGGAAAACTGTTTTGAGCCATTTTTTGGCCACCGATATCCACCTGGGGCCACCGATATCCACTGGATCAAATCCTCCCTCTTTAGAGCAATGGTCTCCATTCGTTGTGAGTCCAGGGGAGAGGAAAATCATTTCAGATCTGCATCTTGGTGGTACTTGTCTTGGAAATTCAGCGTTGCTTAGTTTGTAAATCTATCCGCGAAAATGCTGGTGGAAGGTTTGGACCTTTTGCTTGATGCGGCTATTTTAGATGGTATGTGTAGAAGGAATCTTTGTGCTTCTTTGCCAACCTTAATGTCGACACACTTCTATTGGATAGAAGGTTCTTTGTGAAACTGTGGTGGGCTCGCGGTATCCTTCTGGTACCAGCGGGCAGTTGTGGAGAAGATGAATTTTAGTATGAGATACTACCTTATGACACTATTGGGTGGCGATGGATTGGAACTACCTTTAATTTATCCATGAGATGACCCCAATTAATAATGGCACTCGGTCGAGAGACTCATAGATAGCATGTTTCCACGTATATAAGCTAAGAGAACATCCATGACATCAGTGGGGCAGCAGCATGGCACCTCATCTTTGAGGGGTTGGATGTCATATGACAATCGACATTGTTGGTTGATGTGAAGATCACTTATTTGATGGAGCCATCCAATGGTGGGGTTCGGTGTTGTTAGCAGGGTTAGTTTCTTGATGACCTTTGTTGATATGGGGTTCTTCTGGATTTTGCTATCGACAATAAAATGCAGTCGGGTCCCCTCCTTACATCACGTAATGAAAAATGTGCTCCCCCTCTTACGGATCTGTTGGTTCTTCTAGTTTGAATTATTTGTGAATTACGGCGATAGCGGTGGGGTCTACGTCGATGATCTTTTTTTTACTAGTATTTTCATAATTAGAGTTTGAATCTGAGTTCGACTCCTTGTCTTTGATCTCGGCCACCAATGGCTGTTTTGGGCGACATTCGCCGGTGTTATTGCCGAGAGGATTTTATGGAAATCGTACCATTTTCAGGTGTCCTTCTTTGTCTTCCGGTGACCCTTCTTTCCTGTGGCTTGGACTAGTTTGAGTACATTTGTTAAGGTTGTCTTTGTCCTACTTTGGTTATTTAATGGATCTAGGACCCAAACTCCCGTTTACGGTGCTTAAATTTCACGATTTTAATAGCATATTGATAAATACCAAGTGATGAGATGTATAGAAAATCCATTTAGGTTTGAATGTATCTTTGTAGAGCCCCATGGTATTTCAGAATGAGATGTCACTAATATTATTCGATATCTGTATTTGTGTGCAAGGTATGGAAGTATTGGTGAACTCAGGAACTGGTTGGCCCCTCTCTTGCTGGTCCCATCCATGTCTTGTATTGGTCCTCATAGTTTTTATAGGGTAATATTGTTCCTTTCTGCATCCACAAAAATCCCAAGTGGAATGACCCCATATTCAATCTCACGTGGAACTCTACCGATTAAAGTTTCCACCAATGTTTGACATGGAGAGAGCCTTGGGAGTGTGAAAGGTGATCTTTTCCTTGTCACGAAAAGTGACAGTCGTAGCTACTAATGTTTAACCATTTGTCTAGGGAATACGCATCTATTTGACCTTCAAATCTGGGGAATATCAAAATTAACATGCGAAAGTGAGGTGCCTCAAAGAAGTGGTAAACGATGAATGCCTGATGCTATCGACATTGAAGGATGTGGAAAAATTCTCCATCATTTCATCCCTCTGTCGCGTGAGAGCTGCTCAAACGGTGATAGGTCGATGCACTCAGGTGATTTTCTTTTCTTAGCCATTTGGGGAACGTTGTGCAAGGCGATTGTCTTCCAAAGAGATAAGCTTTCGGAGACCCAAATTATTCTCGGACCTCATCGGGGACATGCAGAAAAATGATCAAGAAGCTGACACCGCATTACCCTTGATCGGTTATTTTACGTACTGGTAGAAATGAGGAGATATAATAAATGATACCTTGAGGAGATGTCATTATTGTATCCGATTAATATAACATAAAATATATGGAGATGCAACCTGTAAACAAGATGTCTGATTAATACACAATTTCTATTATTGAAGGAAATGTACGGTATTAAAATATAGAGTGAAAGACTTCGCTAGAATGGTGGCAACTTATCTCGAGAAGAGATGTAATGACTACTAGAAGATGATTACAATGAGACTCTGAGGGCCCTTTTACAATAAAAGATGCAAGGTCTAGATAAAACCTAACCCTAGGAGATGGAAGCGCCAAAAGTGGTACGACTCACGTTTAGGTAGAGTAGGTACATCCAACTTCCGGGGAGTGCATTAACTTTTGCATCCCGATCTCCGTTTTAAATTCTTGATAGGCCGTTGGAAAGGTATTGTCGAGGAGATTCATTTTGGTAGCTCAATAGTCCTTCAGCTATCATTGAGAACCTCGATCTCAGAAAACCTTCATTTGGACCCTAAAATGGCCCACAGGAAGTTAAAACCTGCTAAAATAATTAAATTGCCAAAATGGCGAGGCCCCATTTTGAGCCATTTTGGAAAAGGTGGGTGGCCACCAATATCCCTGGATGGTGAACAATGCAAAACGAGGATGGGTGAACATTGATGGCGAGAGGCTGACAATGGGTTCTACCAGAATGTAGCTTTCGGGGAATTCTAGAAACCCACCAAAAATACAACATGGATGGTGCTCTTATGCCTCTTATCATCTCAAAACACTTTCAAAACGAAGATTCATGCCACTTTTGAATAAATCCATATTCTGGATTACATATCTCTAGTATTAGTAAAGATAAATTTTAATACCTTCCTAGAAAGAATCAATATCTATGGTTGTTTGAGCAATGGATGAAAGAGTCATTTTGGCCCTTTCATAAGTGGTCCTCAATATTCTCAAAGACCCAACATTACCACTAATATACTTCTTGAACTTCCTTTTAAATTATTTTACAAAGAGGTTAACTATCATATTATCAAAATCCTCACCACCCAAATGAATGTCTCTAGCAATAGCATTGACTTCAAAAATACACTTTTCAATACACAAACATTTAGGGACTCCTCCTCCACTCCAACATCGGATACACATATGCACGAATGAGTTGGAAATTGGGGATTTATCCCTTTTTATAGAAAACCGCCACTCTCTTTCCTTGTTGGAAGCTCTAGGCTTTAATTAATTATTGCCATCGTCATTGGAATCGTGTTTTTGAGCTCTTCAAAAGGGTATCCTCGGAGTTTCTTACTTTAATCTTCCATTCCATCCATTCCATTACCTTCTCATCCATCCGTCCATTCCATCCTTCTCTATCCATTCCATCCTCCATCCATCCCCGTTTCATCATCCATCCTCCATCCATTCCATCCATCCGTCCATGTCCTTCCATCCCCATTCCATCCATCCATTCCATCCATGCATCCTCCATTCCATTCTCCTTCCTTCCATCCATTCGTACATATCCATCCATCCATCCGTCCATTCCTCCATCCATCCATCCATTCCATCCATCCATTCCATTCCATTCCATTCCATCCATTTCCTTCCATCCATTCCTTCCTTCCATTCCGTCCGTCCATTCCATCCGTCCTTCCATCCATCCTTCTCCATTCCATCCTCCGTCCATCCGTCTTTCCATCCTCCATCATCCATCCATTCCATCCATCCATCCTCCTATCCATTCCATCCATCCTCCATCCATCCATCCATCCATTCCATTCCTTCCATCCATCCTCCATCCGTCCATTCCTTCCATCCATTCCATTCCTCCTTCCTTCCATCCATCCATCCTTCCATCCTTCCATCCTCCATTCCTCCATTCATTCCATCCTCCATCCATCCGTCCATCCATTCCATTCCATTCCACCTCCTGTCCATTCCTTCCATCCGTTCTTCCATCCTCCGTTCTTCCATCCTCCGTCCATCCATTCCTTTTCCATCCATCCATCTTTCCTCCATCCATTCATCCATCCATTCGTCCTCCATCCATCCATCCATTCCATCCATCCGTCCATTCCATTCCATCCTTCCACTCCATTTCCACTATCCATTCCTGCTCCGTCCATCGTCCATCCACTCCATTCCATTCCTGAATCCATCCCTTCATCCATCCATCCATTCCAATGAAGGACTAGATTTTTGATGAAGCGTTTAAGCCCATTAACAAGATTAGAAGCTATCAAAATGTTTCTTACCTATACTTGTCATAAAAGGTTTAAAGTCTGGCAAATGGATTAGCAAGTCATCTTTTTCTGATGGAACTCCTAAAGAAGAAGTCTATATGGAACGACAAGAGGGTTTCCAACTGTCAGATAAACCCGACTTTGTGCATGGTGAGAATCCTTATATGGGTTGAAACAAAATCCTCATGCACAGTACTACAAAATAAGATAAGTATCTTCAAGACAAAGGGTACAAGAGAGGAACAACTGAAAAAAATTTATATATCAAAACAAAGGGTAATCATTTTCTCACCGATTGTTGGTGTATATAGATGACATCATCTTCAAAAGTGATAATGCTTCATTGGTTATAATGGTTTGTTACATGTACAAATTTGAAATGTCTATGATAGGGAAAGCTGTGTTTCTTGAGTGCATAAGAATTACTTGGGGTCGAAGGAATATTTCTCTGGGAGAAATATCAAGAGAATATTGAGAAAGATTTCAAATCGATCAGTGATGGTTCATATGGATCTATGATAGGCGACACATTTGTACATCACATCATCTTGTCCATACATAGTGCATGTTGTTGGAATGGTAGAGAAGGTATCGTTACGCACCCTATACAAGTCATTTGATATATCAAAGAATATTCAAATGTTGAAGGAATGATGAACTGCATGGCCTATGGTATCCTAGGAATCAATTTTTTCAATTATGGATCTATTAGGATGGATGAAATGGAAAGCATGAGTGGAGGTGCATTCTTCTTGGGATGTTCCTCTTTTGTGCTGGTTGAGTAAGAAGTAAGGTTCCATTTACTTATCAACTACAAAATTTGAATACATTAGGTTACTTATTTGTACCTAAGTGTTGTGGATGATTCAGACGCTTGCAAACTTGGAGGTAAAATATCATATAGATCCCAATTCATTGTGATAATACTAGATTGCAATTGGTGTGTCAAAGTCTTGTATTTCTTTCGAGATGTATATACCCATCAAGTGTCACTTCTTGAGGGAACATGTATCCAATACTATTGTTTCTTTGCATTATATTCCATCAAGATGGATTATTTGATATACTTCACTAAACCTTTTAAAAGATCAGTTTGAGTATCTACTCCATAAGTTGGGTGTGACCTTGTTATCTAGTTAAAATAGATTATTTGATTAGGGGGAGAGTTCTCATGGTATATCTAATCAGGGGGGAGAATGCTTATTGCATCTTTGATCAAGGAAATGATCACTTTCTAGGTTTTCTTAACATTGATGTCAAATGGGGAGAAAAATGTGCAGTCTGGATGCTACAATGGGAGGTCTAAGAAGAAAAGTGCAGCCTTTCAGGGTTCCCATCAATGCCAAAGGGGAGTTTATTTGGCATGTTTCTGGGGAAGAGTGTGCTTGTCATTAATGGCAAGAACAACAATGGTGGCTGTCGAAAGGCAGAAGGCTGAGGAAGATAGTGGTTTCTAGAGGTGTAGACAAAGGTCAAGAGATGGACTTCGGAGAAAAGGTCTAGGCCTCTGAACACTTAGAAAACCTTATAAGTCGGAGATATCAAAATCTCAGGAGGAGAGTGAATAGCCGTTGGATCCACTTTTGGAGTGGAAGAATGAGGATAAGCTAGAAGAATCACGAGGATCAATCTGTCAAACATGGAGTCATGGGATTGAATTAATGGAAGGATAGGATAAGTGGGAAAAAACGATTGAGAATTGGAATCATCCAAATTTCCGTCAACCGTCATATTGATTTAAGAGGAAGGACAGGATAAACAAAAATTCGACCGTGAGATCTCGATCACCCGAATTTTAGTCATCCGTGGGATCAAAATAAATGGAAGGATAAGATAAGCAAGATGGAAACCATTGGATTTAATTAAAGGGCAAAGTTGCATGTGACGATTGAGTTGTTGATCTAAGATCTTGATCAGCGAACAACATTCATTTCGAGTTAAAATTTTTGAGGAGGTTACAGCTTGGCAGAAATCTACCTTTAAAATTCCAAGTTTGAGATTGAAAAGTCCACAGGCTTAGGAGGCTTGAGGAGTAAATTTCAATTGTTAGTTCTAGAGGGATACGTGGAAACAGATCGTGAGCTCCGGATAAATCTCACTTCAAAAATTTCTAGTTGAGATTTGAATTCTCGAGCAGGAGACACGGAGGCCAAATCAAATCACAATGGGAATCATTAATTAGATCTTGAGTCGTCAAATCATCCAAAGAATATCTCAAACGTCATATCTAGAAGTAAAATTTGAATTAGTCTGATCCAGAGCATCGGTTTGAGTTTTGAAATTCTCAAATCTTGGAGACCCACAAAGTGTAAACAAACTCTCGACTATCGGATCATCCGAAGTAGATCATTAGTCATCAGATCGACCAGTAAGCATTAAGATCGAAGTAAATCTAGGTCATCGGTCCGGATATTGTTCGAGTTTATGCTTTAAAGGTTCTGAAATTACCTACTTTATTAGACATCGAAAAGGTGGAGATAGTTAATGGGTAAAAACATCACTATAATGGCAGAGATCAAAGTTGGTTCCTTAGCTGTCTTTGTCTAGCTTCCCATTGTTCTTAGATGCTAATATCCCTTTGGGTCAACCATGAGCGTTCAAGTTCTACACATGTATTTATTGTTTGTAAGATGATAGATAGGTTTAGCATGCTTATGTCCTGATAGACCGGGTTCTATAATGTGTATAGTATGATCCATGAAAGCTAGGATTTCCTTTTGTAAGTCAAGAATTGTTTCCAAGGTGCTGCATTTTCTGGTTTGAAATAATAAAACACAATTATGAATCAATAGTATAAAGGGAATAAAGGCCATTTCTAATTATAAGGTCTAATTTAAAAGGGGCGTATGGAATGAAGAAACAAAAATATATGGTTAATAGCAAATGAGGCATCAATTAAGAGGAATCTCACTTTGTAACAAAAGAAAAAGTTAGACGAGAAACCCTTTAATGAAGCATAAGATATAAAAATCTAAGTAATTCACAAGTCTTGTACCTACTGATAGCTGATATAGAGGAAAAACTACAAATGTTTAGATAATCTGAATGTTCAATCACTATAATAGAAGTTATCCTTAAGCATTTAACGAAGATATGCAATAAAAGATGAAATGATAGAGAAACACATAACTTAGGCTTGACAAGATCTAGAATCTTCCATCTATATTGTAATTCTAGCAAAATGAAATTTTCTCTTTACAATCCCATCCAGAAAAAGCCCTCTCTTAGTCTTGAAAAGTTATATTTATAAAAAACTACCAATCCTAAGACGGCTGGTGACTTCCTAATTTCTAGTGACTAACAATTTGTTAAAAAATAGATCAAAAACCATTTGCATGATCTTCTCCATTTTCTTCTTTCTTGGAAGTAAATATCTTCCAAATGATACTTTTACTTTTTCGATGACTCTCGTTCTTTTGATCCAATACATTCAATGAATCTCTCCAGGAACTATGTAAAAATTCTAGGGGGTTAAAATGAGTCTTTTAACGGACAAACCTTTCTGTATCTTGGAAAGAGCGGTGTTCCTTTATCGCTAACTTTGCTCATTGCCGAGTTTTAAGTTGAGCTCAACTATATTTGTCTAATAGGGTGTGTTTCTATGGTACATGAAATTTCCATTTGAATTTCACTCAAATTTTGTCTAAAATGTAATTGATGTCTTACAATATTAATCTATCCCAAAAGTCATGTACAATTTCCTTTTCCAATGTTCAACGATCCTTTGTCTAAAAGATCAAAAACTTCATCGTAGTCATCTCTGATTTCCTTGACTATTTTTTTGTTTTCAGTTATGTTGGTTCCCATAGCTTGAGCATGATGACGCCTCTGATTTTCTCTGTGGATGATAATTTTGTAGTTTTAGATGTCTCTTCACTTGCCGAATATGGTACATTTGGAGAGTAAATCTTGCTTCTTTGGCTTCTTTTTTCCTTCAGGATATTATTATCAAAGGCATTATCTACTTCTTAAAAGTAATTCTGAACAATCTATCTTTGGAAATCAATTTCTATTGTTCAACTTCTATTTTGAATGCACTTCGATTGGCTGGGCCTAGAAAGCTTTTAGACCTATGACCTAACCTTCCATCAAGTTGCTTGTACAGCAACTTCATGCCATGGTCCTTTTGTGTGCTTGACTTGTATCTTGGTTCATTTCGTCCGAACTTGTTTTCAAATGAGTGAATTTCTTCCCAATACAGTGCTCCCAAATTTTGTTCACCTCTTCTCTGATGTTTTTTCTCAACATTCTTTAATTGATCTTGTAATTGAGATATTATGTTATCACTCTTCTTTATCCTAGTTCTCATATTTCCCGGTAAAAGGTTTGTTGTTTCCATGGCTCCCATGGAACGTGCTATTACATGCTGTGATCTCCTCCAAATTTCCATCTATCAGGGCTGTGCTTTTTACCATATTTCCCTCTTATACATCTCTTGTTTGGGGATGGCCTTGCTCTCTCTTGAAAAAATAATCGAAGGAGGAATCTCATCTATAGGGATAGGGTGAGGTCATCAACAAATAGAACTCTTGCACAGCAGGATTCAAGCCCAATTTGGGGTTAAGGGAAGCTATATATGGGACTTCTGACTGTAGATCCTTTCAGCTATGGCTATAGAAACGTGTCAACACCCGAGGTGATGAAGGGGATTAATGTCCCAGACTTTGGTGGTATTTCTAGATTACATACGTCTACTTTATTTGTTATACAGGTCTCTTTGTTGGTGGGGGCCTTCCATTATCTATGCAGGATTTTTAGAAGGATTTCCCTCATACATTGCTTCATGTTGAATCACGGGGAAAACCTTATCACGGGGGGAGGATGATTTACTTCTCCTTCTGCAGGGTAGACCAGCACATGCTTGAAGGTCGAAAGTATACTGCGAGATTGACGGCGATGCGTATAGTTCCAACACCTCTTTATAGTTTTGAGGTGCTTTGAACATGTCATCCCAAAGGGACTCTCATGTTCATATGCTTTCATATTGCATTGTATCATGTGTTTGTTCACTAGTTGATAAAGGTCATGCCTTTTGTACTCAATACTTAACAATTTGACTTCTTCGAGTGTTTTTGCTTCCACCTTGGAATGACCCAAATTTTGTAATGAAAATTTCTGATGTGCACAGGGAATATTGGCTAGGACTTCTTTTGAGCAGCCTTTAGCTCTATTCTTATCTCCCGACATTTCGTGTCACTTCCCACGCATACCAGTCTATACGGGAGGAATTTTGGAAGCGAATGAGAGGGAATTGAGCACCCATAAACCATGATAGGAAAACTTTCTTCAGTGGGCAGTCGATATTGGCTTGGCTATTTGAGGAAATCACCGGTATAGCGAAGAAGCATTTTTGCCATTGGTATTGCGAAATGACAAATTTGTAAAAACAATTTTTGAATTTTCTTCCCACAACTCAAAGTGATACTCATGAATGGGTTCAAAGCAGGGGTTGATATTATTACAACTCCATTTCACGGAAGCTATGCAAAACATATTCGTCCATGATTGTATCTTGACGTAAGGCGTTTGGTTGACCCTCGGGATCTTGTAGCTTTGTGTCGAAACCTCTTTGGCTATGTTGTCGGATAAATCTTATCCACTCTAAAGGGAACCATTATGGGAAATGGCAGAGTTCGTTTGCAGAAGTTCTTGCATTTATCATGGCTATATAAACCATGTACTCATTCAAAGGTTGGCATAAATTCCGTGGGTATCTGCCCTAAATTTTGATGGACGTCTCCCGCGACCTTTGATTAAATTAAATTAAGTTTGGTCTACCTCGGTGCATTCCTTTCTCTGAAATTCAGTTATAAATTTGGCATTGTAAATGAATTTAGGATAGGGCAAGAGTTTGTACATAACTTGAGATGTTTGGGTCTGAATGAGCCAATAATGGATTCTTGATCATTTAAAATGCTTCTAGTTGGAATATCAGCGCCTAAAGCCTAAATGATCGTCGTTTATGCATGAGTTGTGGGCATGTTGCAATTTTTTGAAGTTTTGATTCTGCTATGTCACGAAGGTGATTCTCAGAATCATTAAGGGAAATTTTTATCTCGTGGTCTAGATTTTCATAGATTTGTCTCCATAATTTGATCAAGTCGATAGCATGTGGCGTGAATTGTCCGGATATGACCTCCCTACGGGCTAAAAGTCTGGCTGTATGCTTCAACTGTTCTTGGGTCCCATATCTTTAAATTATTGGAACAAATACATAGAGAGTGGCTTCGGGTGGATCGACTTACTCACGATGAAAAAGCTGAGAATAAAGGTTCAAAACACGGGCCTTTGATTTTTAACTTTCATTTTATGGTGATATTGACTGGCTTGTAAAATTTAATACCTTTAATGTAAAGAATATTTATGAGATACACATTTGTGTCATAGAAACTATCCGTTATTAATATGGTCATATTTCGGTGATTCAAAATCAAAATTCGAAAGATCTCGTTCAACGAAACCCGAAAAAAGAAAATACTTAAGTTTAATTACCATTAAATGTATTTTTTAAAACGAAGTTAGTTCATTTTAAACTTTGGTATTGAGTCAGGAACCGTGTTTGAGGTTTGGGGATCTCTCTTACCGCAATTATGCCAGCCAAACTACGAATCCCCGAAATCCTGAAGGATTGGTTTAAATATAACTTTGGTATTGAGTCAGGACTTCACGTTTTGTGGTTTCGGGGATCTCTCTTACATGATGTATGTCACCGCCAAACCCCGAATATCGAAATCGCGAAGGGATTGGTTTAAGCCTTAACTTTTGGTATTAGTAATTTAATTAATCGGGATCAAGAACTAACTTCCATTCCTTTCGAGAAATCGGGGATCGATATTTCGATTAGTAAACTGGTATTACGAGAAATCCTGAAAGGTTAAAGATTGTTAATTAACTCCTTTATGGTTTTAATTTATCACGATTTAAATTACTTTATAGAACATGCATCTAGACTTTAAAAACACTTGAGCTTTCTTCCTTTTATTATTAAAAATAATAACCTTTAGGGATTTGAGGAACGAGCTTTAGGCCCGATGGCGAGTTATACGCTATGAAAGATGAATCGAGGAAGAAAATAAAGTTTAGTCTTAGAGATAAAAATTTAAGACCTGGTTTCAACATATGCTCCAATTGGGGACCCTAGTCTCCTTGGCAGGGCTGAGAATGAGACTTAGTGCCTTTATTGGGTAAATAGAGATTGATTATTCTAGTCAACATAGTTGTGAGAGCGCCACGGGGATAAAGATTTCAGCGCCAGCGAGGAAGAGCTTTCAGGATTAAGCGTTAGACAGATGGGATCCACATAGATTTTCTTTTCTAAGTGACCTAGGACTTGTGTGCAAGATAATGAAACAATGTTCGTTCTACCGGTTTTGCATTTGATAAATTACAGCATCAGAATGAAGTGTAGTCGGTCCATAATATTAGGTACAATAAAAGTGAAAGAAGAAAATTACTAGAGCATCTTGCAATTAGTGTATAACAACCTTGTCAGATATGTAGAAATTGCTTCCGCGCCAATGCATTTATTTGAGTACAAAGTGAAGTTATCAATTTTCCATTGAATTTCCTTTCACCACTTCATTGTTTATGTTAAAATCAAAGGATGGGGAAATCATTTAATGAATTTCTTTCATCATCTCTTTAAGATTAGATGAAATCGATAATGAATTCCTTTTACCATCTCTTTATATACACTTTGGTTATGAAGTTAATGGGCAATCCAATAAGTATGCGGCATACTGCGGAAGTATCATTGAATTTGTTTTCACGGCAAGGGTCACGTCAACTTGTTTAAATAGCTCTGGATTAATCTCCTTTTGGCCCTCGGACACTTTAATATCTTGCTTAATTTGTTTTTCTGACAAGGGTGTCAACTTACATTTTAGCTCTGGATTAATCTCCTTTTGGCTAGGACATTTTTAACTTTTATGGAATTATATATATATATATATATATATATATATATATATATATATATATATATATATATATATATATATATATATATGGAACATGAGGAAAGCTTGATCATTTTGTCTAGATAGTGAAAGGTTAGGATTAATGAGACGGACTTCGAGTTGACCAAGTTTAGGAGAAACATAGAATTTTACCTATCCTCGCTTTGAAAGTTAGTCTCAATGTTTTTGAAATTGCGATGAGACTTTTTCCTTCTTTGAGACTAGCAAAAAGGTAAGAGGTTGGTGAAGAGTAAACGATGATGAAGGAAGGTGAGAGGAGCAGAGCTTAGGTGTGCTAACGAGTATTATTTATTTATTTCTTCTTCTTATTTATTATTATTTGTGAAAATTTGTGTCTCATTTGTACCTCTTAGGACCATTTTAAGCTCGGGTTCCTAGGTCGAGTTCATACCTTAGTAGTTCTTTGTATTTACTGCCAGAAGACTGTTTACTTACTACCTTTTTGGTAAGTATTTATCGTGATTA
>SNQJ01S0245594.1:13195-25294 GCA_010110895.2 Picea sitchensis | reverse complement strand
TTATTGCTTGTTCATTAGCTTTTGGTTTTCTTCTCTTTCACCATCATGGTGTAGGTCCTTTTTGAAAAGTGAAAAACGTTTTTCTTTCAAAAGCATTTTCATCTTCGAAAGTATTGAAAATCAATTGTTGAAATTATTGAAAAGGGAACAATAGAGAATTGTTATTATTGTGTGATTCGTTGCAATTGCATTTTAAAGGAAATTGTGTATCGTAGTTCAAGATTGATTCAAAAAAATTCTCTTTCCCTCCTGTACATAGGATTCATTGAACGAAAATTGATATATTTCATTCCTATCTATGCATTGTTGGGTCAGAGTCTCATACAACATTAGTTTCATCTCCGCTTCCTTTGAGTAACAACATCCCTTAATAATATTGCGCAATTGTAAAATTTAACTAGTAACTCTTTTCTAGAGCTATATTACACCAACATTTAGCTAGGCTAGCGCTTTGGAATAGGTAGAGAGATACACTCTCCAAAGCACAAAACACACAATAACACCTTGTGTTAAGGAGTATCAAATTCCATTTACAACTTTTTTTCCTAGGAAGACCTTCTCACACAAGGGTCAAACACGAGGTCGCATTGATATTGACAGAGTTACTCAACCTGCTTTGTTGATATCGGTGTAGAGATTGCACGTATTATGGGGGTCACTTGGAGGTATACCCACAATGATGAGTGGAAGCCTTTTGAGTTGATTTTGGGCTAGATACCCTGCCCTTGTGTGTGGATCGGACTGTCGATTGTCCCCCCAGGATTTATAGTTGTAAGTGGTAACCTTAGCAGCCCATATTTCTAGGGTATTACACAAGGTCACTGTGAAGGGGCAAGTCTTCACGGTAACTGGAATCGACGTTGGCCAAAATCACTTGGGCTCCTTGGAGGGTATACCCACGATTATGTGTGGGATCTTGCACCAGGGTGTAAGTCCGTTAAGCAGGTTGTCAATGTATCTTTTCCACCCTAGCCCAGCCCCTTCTTGTCTCGTTGTTGCAACGTTGGATTTCATCACCAACTAGTGACTTCGGAATTAGAAGGTCTTGTTTTCTTGGTATTGTTTCCTAGATTTTGTTTACTAGCGCATGTTGTTTTTCTACCAAGGTTGACCTTACAATTTTCTTCATGAGTTTGTAACTCGTTCACAATAGATCCTCCACGTCGTTCACGTAGAATGCAGGGTTTATCTCTAGAGCATCTGGAAGGTTCTCAACCCCTGCCTACAAGCTCACCTAAGGGCTCTCCTCAATAGAGTGAAGTCCAAGACGTTACCACGCTACAAGTGGAACGAATCGACTCTCTAGAACATTTACGAAATACCAATACTCGAGAGGACTTTCGACTTCACCCTGATTCTGAGAGACAAATTATGCGAGTGAATTCTTTTGGAGACTTAGTTGTTGTGTCTTCTAGATCACCGATTGGACCCTTTCCAGGAATAGAGGGCCAAGATCCTTTTTGGTCTATGGGCATTTTTAGACGGGACCTTTTTGGTGCAGGATCAGGCATTGAAATCACCGTCTCCCATGTACTCTCCGCAACCTCTAACCCAAACACAATACCGTTTACTACTTCTTATTATTTTCCTGGTATGGATGCCCCACGATATGACCACATCTTGACCATCCCTATAGAAATGGCCCATTACACAGATACTACAAGTATTCACATCGGGATTACCATGGTTAGTCAATCCCCCATTGGCACCCCGCTCACACCCAGTGTCACCCCGACACTACCGCTCGGATACCTTGCGTTGAATGCTTCCATTCCCACTCCTACGCAAACCCCATCAGGATCTCCTGGTGGTCTCTCTTCTTCTGGGCACTCTCTTCTTGGTTTCATTCCAACACTTCCTCAACCCCCTTTTGGAGGACCTTTCTCATCCTCCACTGGCAGTATTAATCCTAGTGGCACTATTCCCTCATTCACACCAAATTACAAGATTCTCGTCGGTGGACAATTTCACCAAGGAGGTTTGACTCAACCCCCTCTAAGTGGGCAAATTCCAATTGGAACACTCCTCCCAATTGGAACACAACCCTCGACTGGAGGACAAACCCTGCCGACCCCACCCTATGGACAAAACATACCTCCATCTTTGACCCAGGATTGGAATCATCGGATACAACATACTCGTCAATCGACTAGGGGGAAACAGTGTCCATCTGCATCCGTGATACCCCCTAGTATAGGCCAACCATATCCAGGTACATTCAATCCTATTTGGGGCTCGAATGCTCAAACTCACGTCCCTATTCAAGGATACAATCTCATGAGCTACTATCGTTTAGAACCACCACCGAATCTTCCTGGGTCTTCACATTATATGCAAAATGCTTATGGTCCTACTAGTTTGTCGACGGGGCTTCCTCCCCAAAGCCACCAATACCCGCATGTGAATCGACAGTTATCCTTTTTGACAACTTTGGATCTCCCAGACTTGTCAAGGATTTTAAATGATCCAATTCGTCACTCTCCCTAATGGCCCACTATACCAGCCAAGCTACCATCGGACATCCCTAAATTCGATAGCAAAGTGGGAGAGGACCCGAACAATCACGTCATGACTTTTCACCTCTGGTGCTCATCCAACTCGTTGATGGATGACTCTATTCATTTACATCTTTTTCAATGGACCCTCACAGGTTCTGCTGCGAAGTGGTATATAGAATTACCACGAGGTTTTTTCGCTAACTTCAACACCCTAGCTATGGCCTTCCTCACACACTATCAGTTATCGATCTGTTATGAAATGGGGACTGGGATTTTGAGTTCTTTCAAACAAAACAAAGCCACTCATATATCTGATCACATCCATGAGTGGCGACGGAGACGACATCTCATCAAACTCAAACTCCCTGATCAATTGCTGGCAGAGTGGTTCACAAAATCATTTGTGAACAACATTGGTCATGACATCGCCATGGGTGGAGTAGTCACGGAAGAATAGGCCATAAGTTGTGCTCAATACCTTGACCTCATTTATTCACAAATAGGTACCCTTTATGACTTACTACTTGACACACCTCATCCTTCCACTTCTGCCACTTCAACTACTCCAGCTGCTTCTCATGCAACCGACGATGTGATTGGCACTTTCCAGGCCCAACCACATTCCGCCTCAAGCACCAACCCCAAACCTGCTTCCTCTAATGTTCAAAATGCTCCATCTCCTGCCCCTCCCACCAGCAAGACTTCTGAGGTCAATGCAGTTCAATCTACCCCATCCAGTAAAAACAAATCCAAAAAGGGAAGGGGTAAGAATAAGGAGGACAAAAATACTTCTCAAGCAGAGCGAACCAAAACTCCACCTGTTGACGATAGGGATAAACGCAAACCTCGATACCCTTGTCTTATCTGTGGTTATGATCACTACATGAAGGATTGTCCACGACGTGCCAAGGTCACTAAGTTCCTTCAAGGAGCCCCAAAACCATCTCCTTCGACCATTTTGTCCCAACCCTTCCCGTCTCAACAGCAGGCCCAATTGGTCATTCATGACCAACCCTCACCTTCTACTACATCTTATGTATTGATGTGTACTGGCAATTCAAAGCAGAACAACATTGCACTCACCACTCGAACCAAAGATTATTCTCCCTCTAAAGAGAAGGTTGATGACCTACTTCCTTCATTGGTACAACCCTCTCCCACGACTCCACCTATCAACGGTCCTCTTCATCTCGAACGACCGAGCCTCGACACAATTCTTCGATAGCCCCCAAAGGGCGTCATTTGGAAATAGGATTTCAATCCTCATGCTCATGCTGCCCAGAACTACAGTATTGTTGAATATCTATCCCAAGCACCTTCTGCGATGTCAGCCCTCAAAGTCCTTCAAAGTTGTCCCACACAACGGAAGGCATTGTTGAAAGCTATTGGTGGAATCGACCCAATGAATACAAATTTAATAGTTTTTTACTTGGAAGATCACATTCCAAGGTTACCCCCTCAACTCGTGTTCCAGATCCAAGTGATTGTCTCTAACAAAAACATTTTCCGAACCATTATCGACGAGGGTGCCTCGACGTGTGTCATGTCTCTTACTTGTTGGAAAGCCATTGGATCTCCCTCTTTGAATGAATCCCAGAACACTCTCAAAGCTTTCAATGGCTCTAGTTTTAAGCCCTACGGTGTCCTTCCTTCATTTCCCATCATGTTAGAAGGCAAAACGGTCTAAGTCGAAGTGGAAGTCTTTGACGCTCCCCTTGATTACAATCTTCTACTTGGCCGCAACTGGATCGATTCCATGCGCACAGTTGTGTCGACCCTTTTTCGTGTGGTATGTTTCCCACATCAAGGGAAGGTAGTCACCATCGACCAATTAGCCTTATTTAACTCCGATACCCGTACTGGCAATGTACCGTTCATCGCTAAAACCCCATCGGGTTATGAGAACGTCGGTGTAGGCCTTCTCAAAGACTCTTCGTTAATGGGTACTTTCCCCATTCCAGCACCCGATGTTCCACGCTCATCCATTGCTTCAATCAACATGATCTCTACCTTGATTCACAGAATTCCTACGTCTCACGACCCATGGATGGTACTTGACCCTAGAGATCATCTTCATTACAGCGACGCAATGTCGTTAATTCCGATCGAATCCGCCTATCAGGCCATTCAATCGGCAACCCCTTCTACCCCCTCTCTTGGTGAGTTCTCTCCATATCCCTTCCATGTCATTTTTCCCACCGACGAGATGATCATGTCTGTCATGGAGGACACCCCTTGGGACGATGGACATCATCATTCCATCCTCTTCTTGGAGCAACATACCATTAAGAACTACCAATGGATCTCGACCCCATCAACCATTGTCGTCATCTCAACCATTCCCGAGTCCACACATGATGTGTTTTCTGAAGGGAACTTAAGCAATATCTCACCCGCTATTCCCCTCGACATATCCATCAAACCTGGGATTGTCGAAAATGTCCATATCGGAGCTTCGTGTTCCCCTGACAAAATCGTCACCTACACGTCCCTTTTCAAATAATTTTGTGACATCTTCGCCTGGAGCTATGAAGAAATGTTGGGTATCGACCTCGACATTGTGATACATGAGATCAAGACATACCCCGATGCTAAACCCGTCCGGCAATGCCTTCGTCTAGTTCACCCACGTAAAGCGGCTACTATCAAGCTCGAAGTTGAGAAACTTCTTAAAGCCAGCTTTATTTACCCGGTGGCCCTCACTGAATGGGTTTCCAATATTGTCCTGATCGATAAGAAACAAGGCACAATTCGTGTATGCATTGATTATAGCGATATCAACAAATCATGTCCCAAAGACAACTTTCCTACCCCCTTCGTCGATCAGATTATCGACGATTGCGCCGGAAGTGAAATCTTCTCTCTGATGGATGGTTTCTCCAAGTATAATCAAATCAATATTGTTCCTGAGGATCAACATAAGACTGCTTTTATTTGTCCTTGGGGAACTTTTTCCTATTGGAAACTCCCCTTCGGTCTCAAGAACATTGGCGCAACTTTTCAACACACTATGTCTTATGCTTTCCATGATATCAAGCACACCGTGCAACCATATCTGGACGATTTACCTACTCACTCCATGCGCCGAGTCGATCATCCAACCCACCTCTGAGCCATTTTCGTCCGTTGTCGGTTTTACCATATACGTTTGCATCCTCACAAGTGTGTTTTCTACGTGGAATCCAACCGACTTCTAGGATTTATTGTTTCACGTCAAGGGATCAGGGTAGATCCTTTAAAGGTTGAGGCGATCCTTAATCTCCCTCCTCCTTCTACACTTCGTCAGTTACAAATTTTGCAGGGGAAAGCAAAATTTCTTCGTCATTTTATCCCAAACTACGCCGAGATAACTCGTGGATTTACGCGGCTCCTAAAAAAGGGGTATGAGTTCGTATGGGATACCATCGCAAACAACGCTTTCGAAGCTTTGAAATTGTCCCTAACACATGCTCCGCTTCTTTTTCCCCCTGATTACAGTCGTGATTATTTCCTTTACCTTGCAGCCTCGGATTACACCATTGGTATGGTTCTCGTCCAAGAGGATGATGCTAACAACAAACATGTTATCTATTACTTGAGTCGAAGTCTAATGCCTACTGAAACCAAGTATCTACATGTTGAAAAAAATAGCCTTAACAGCCGTCCAAGCCATCCAACGCTTGCAGCACTATATCCTCTCTCGCAAGACTACAGTGATTTCTAACTACAACCCTATGCAACACATTCTCACACGTCAATTGCTAGGGGGGAAATACTCCAAATGGATCGTGATACTCCAGCAGTTTGACTTGGAATTCGAATGCGCCAATTCCAATAAGTCCTTAGTGTTTGTTGAGTTGATATGTGACTTTCCCTATTCTGAAATGGAAAATGTAGCAGATGATTCATTACCCGATGAATCCCTTTTCCTCATCAGCTCTGATGATCTTTGGTATGGAAATATCATCATATATCTCCAAACCCAGACTTTCCAACTAACTTTGTCTAGTACTGACCGATGTCAAATACGCTACCAAGCCCATCAATATATTATCCTCGGGGATACTCTTTATTGTCGAGGGATTGACTCAGTTTTTCGACACTGCCTAACATCCGACGAAGCCGAGAAATATTTGAATGACTTCCATTCTGGAGCTTGTGGTGGTCATATGTATGGGTATGCTACTGCCACGAAGATCTTACGAGCAGGGTATTTTTGGCCTTCTTTATTTAACGAGTGAATAATCGCCATTCAAAAATGTCATGCTTGCCAGACCTATAATCACAAGATATGGTTACATCCCGCTCCTCTTCACCCTGTGGTCTCCATTGGTCCCTTTGCGAAATGGGGCATCGATTTCATGACATGTCACCCCCACTCAATCGGGGGGCATGGATACATTGTTGTAGCCATCGATTACTTTACAAAATGGGCCGAGGTGATGCCGACATTTGACAACACTGGAAAGACCGCAACATTATTCATTTTAAATCACATCATAGCTCATTTTGGTGTTCCCCAGGCTATCGTCACTGATCACGGTAGCCACTTTAGAAACTTCATGATGTCCGAACTTACTAAAAAGTTGGGTCTTCGCCATGAAAACTCAACGCCCTATTACCCAAAAGCCAATGGCCAAGTCGAAGCAATTAACAAAGTACTCATAACTATGCTCTGACGAATGATAGGGATTCACAAAACAAGTTGGCACACAATGTTGTTTTCGTCTTTGTGGGCTTATCGGACATCCTTCAAGTCCGCTACTGGGTTTACACCTTTTCGGTTAGTCTATGGTTTGGAATCCATTCTCCTGATTGAATGCGAGGTACCCTCTTTAAAAATAGCTGTTGAACTCCTACCAAACACTTCTGCTGAGGAAGAATGTCTACTGTATCTTATGCGATTAGACGAAACTCGACACTATCTACCCTAGTCATAGAAGCTCAGAAAAAACGTGTCAAGGCCCAATATGAAAAACATGTCAAGCCTCACATTTTCTCTGAAGGAGATCTCGTTCTCCTCTATGAACAAAATCGAGATATGCTAGGGGATGGAAAATTTGAAGCCATGTGGCGAGGTCCTTATATCGTTAGATGAGTGTTGGAAAAAGGGGCTTATGAGTTAGTAGATTACGATGGTATCCCTTTGAGTGAACCCAAAAATGGGTTGTACTTGAAAAAGTAATATTCATAAGATCACATGTGCACGAGTACCTATATTTTTATTGTATCATACTTCTTGTGTGTTATTGTATCTTGCTTTTGTCGTTATCTGGTCTCTACCCTTATGCGATGTTGTGTTTGATTTCCATATGTCGGAGTCTTCTCTACCCTACATTGGCTTCACTAATGGTGCTAGGCGTAGTACTCAGAACCGTACTTCCGCTGCATGGGCAATTTACGCCCCTACAAACAAACTTGTCTCCTTACGAGGTGTGTGTCTCGGTCGTGCGACCAACAATATTGTAGAGTATAGCGTCGTTATCGACTTGTTGATTGATGCTATCTCACTCAGAATCCGTCATTTGGTTGTGCGACTTGATTCACAGCTTGTAGTACTACAGTTAAGTAATTTCTATACTATTCGAAGTCCTACTTTGTTACGGGTGTATTTGTGAATTCGCCTCTTGGAACTTTATTTTGATTATATTGAATATCAACATATTCCTAGATGTCTAAATACATTAACCGATGCATTATCTAACTATGTATTAGACATAAATTTGGGTCATTTATAAATCAATCACATCAATTTTCACACAACACAAGATAAACCGGTAGAAGTTGTATGTATATATAACGATCAAAAGAGTTTTTACAAAAAAATTCTGTCCAAGGACCAAAATTTCAAAATCTGAAGCTCATAGCTTCTACAAAGTAACGTCATGGATGACGTTCACGATAACACACAACTGCCCGGGAAACCCTATGAAACAGTTAGCCAATGGACTCTGACACTCCTACTGTATGAAGCTGATAACGTCGTGGAACCTCTCCAAGGGGCATGTCTGGAATGTCTGTTGTCAAACCCTCTAGGTTTTGTTCCACCACTTCATAATCTTTGGCATCCCATCGTGGCACTGGCGCCACCTCTCCTCATCGCTGAATAGGAGAAGTACCAGGAGGTCGGTAAGGTCCCACATTTATGTCATCAAAAAGAATTTTGTATTTAGACCTTGGATGAACATTAAAAAAAACATTTGCATATGATAAAATTCACAAAAACATTTAAAAAGGAAAAAATGTGTACTTCTTACCAAGTCCCCCCCAGTGAGCACCCTCGGGCAGGACCAAGTCTGGATCTCCTCGGATATCCAACCTAGTATAAGCATAATCATCGACCATCAGCGTCTGTGGTCGCAACCAGTCGAAGAAGGTATCATTATATTTGATAATTGGTCCAGCCACATGTCGGGCCATGAGCTGACACCACCTTAGCATTCTTGGATCTGTTGGAGCTGGTAAATCCCACTCAACCTGCAGCCTCAGCAAGAGAACCCTCTCAAGGAAGAAGGACACTAACAAAGACTCGTACCCAAACTGCTTTAGGTCGCCTCGCTTGCATTTGGTCAACTGCCTCTTCATGCTACGAAGCACTGCATCTACCCAGTTAAAAACCCAAGGCTCAGTACACTATATGGCATACTAAAAGTAGCTCTGAAGAGCCATGTGAGGAGAAGCTCTCCCAGCCATACGAGCAATGGTGAACAAAATAGTGCGGAGGGTCAAATCCCTCACTCCCAAAATGACTACTTTCCCTTTGCTCCTCTCTGCCTCTGGAACACAGTGTAAGCGGAAGTACTCACTCATAGGCAGCCCACCACCTCTGCTACCATTCAGGCTCGCATGGTACCCACACCATGACAGTCCTGTCAAGAAGCAAATGTCCTCAATATCCAAGGACAATGTGTGGACCCCTACATGGAATACTTGCTGGTCGGGATCCCACATGTGCACAAGGTAGTCCAATAACCTGACTTGGGCCCTCATGCCCGGGATATGAAAGAACTTCAAAAGACCACAGTTTCGTAAAGTGGCAACAGTGGCCGGGTGATTTCCATCAATGGAATCATCTTCTTTGTGCTCCCTTTCACGCCATTCCAGAACCATGGTGATGGCCAAATACCTGCATAAGAAGCATAAGAAGAAAGTTAATAACTCTATTCAACACTTGGTATCTTTTCATTAAGCAAAACATTAAAAAAAAATTCCACTTTGTGGTTCTCGTAGGTTCCCTTTAGGCACAGTGCAAGGTTCTCGCAGGTGCCTTTAGGGTAACCTGCGAGAATGAGGCATTCTTGCAGGTCCCGTGTGGCTGGCCTGCAAGAATGGTTGAGCGCGACTTTAACCCCCAAAACCAACTCAAAACTGTGTTTTTTGCCAATGAAAATGAAAAATTAAACCATGAAAAGGTAGAGGACAAAGATCTTACCTCACTGCCGCAGACGGTTCGTCGAATGGATGCTTGTAACTCCCGCAATCAAGCATCGAAATTCAAGGGCAAAAGAGGGGATTTGGACTCAAATATTGGTAAAGTCAAAATGGTTATGGTAAAAAGGACTTTTACCTCTTTTATATTTACTTTTACCATTTGTTTGGATTTTATAATTGTTTATTTATTAAAACCTAATGCCTAATTCCCTTTTGAGTACAACTTTTGCAGGCGTAACGACTTCGATGTTCATGCACAGGGATGTAGACATTTTTCTTCTTCATTGCATGTTTCGATTGTTTTTTATGGTTTTTGTACAAAACCTCGAGCTTGGTCTTTGTCCGTTCTCACGCTCAAAAATACATGAGAACGCGATCGAGCACACTTTTATCACTTTTTCGGGCTCAACAAGGTTATACGAAAAAGGAACCCTTTTGGAGTCCTCTTTAAGCTCTTTTCAGACTCTCTAAACATGAAAATATTGTCGAGCGACTTTGCTATTTTCATGCTCGTTAAAGTATTTGAAGAAAGCGCCCGTTGGGAAATAATTTATCTCTTTTTTGGTCTCATCATACTATTTTACGAAAAAGGAACTAAGAGAGTTCTCTTTTGAGTGTTTTTCCAGACTCTATAATCATGAAAAACCTTCGAGTTTTCTATCTTTGGACTCGTTAAACAAACATCGACAGACCCGTAATGGGACTGAACCACTCCTTCCTAGGGTTCGTTAAACATACCCTAAAGGACTTATCTGAAGGATGAGCTTATATCAACAAGCATATTTTATCCTCCTCAAGCTTGCATAAAAATAAAGAGGTACTCGCCAGAACTGGTGGGGGAAAATTTGGGAAAGGGATGTGTTCTCGTACTCATATTAGTTGGCAGTAAGTTTCGCTCTTGAACATGACAACCCCCTATTCATTATTTGAAGCCGGTTTGGGAAATCCATTTGTCTCTCATTCGATTTTCTACAAGGTCATACCCTGCGTCGTCTCTGAGTCAATGCTACCAAATCATTGGTCGTGTCATTCATATGTTCAAGAGAAGTTCATCTGAAACCTCTATTGAGTCGGCCATCTACAGTTGTCCATTCTCTCTGTGTCGACCTTCCCTGTGTCTAGTCCAACTTACATCATACTCTGTTTCATCTTCAAAATCTGTTACTCATTTCATGTCATTGATGGGGGATACATCAAGGCCCCCCTGTGACGAGTTTTGTTCCGTCGACTTCAGCTCATTATCCAGAAACAAGACTTAGAAATTCTTTGGTACCTTGGAACCTGCATGCCTCAATGGTAGATTTCCTCTCTTTTGACAGTGGGTTTACATCATTGACCCATGATTGAAAGATTCTATCGGATGTTCGACCTCAACTCATTCATTCACATTCGCTGGATTGTACTAGTGTACCTTGGGAGTCATAGACATTAATGGTGATTTCCCTCGCACTTGTTAACGGTTTCATCAATGACCGATAATCAAGTGGTTTCTACCATGTTCGACTTCAACACATGTAATCACATGGTTAGATTTGTACTTTTGGGCGACAGGATTGAAGACCCTGGATATCATCTCTTTGTTTAGGTTGCGATGGGATATGTATAATTTGCGACACATAGATCCACTTTGTATGTCTCGTGGCTATGTCGTCTCAGTTTGAAATTTTTTGCATAGATCCATAGTGTATTCCTAGTGGCTATGCTATATTTTGACGGCATGGATCCACAGTGTATGATTGGTGGCCATGACCTATGCCTATAATGTCATCCTTCTATGATCTGAGTATGGGAATGCCTACCTCAAAACTAGTATGATATTATGCATATGCTTGGGTGTTCACAGGTTTCCGATTAGGTGCGCTCCTAGTTTCTGACACACACTCGCAGTTTACAAAGTATTTCGGCTGTCACTGATTCTGGCCTCATACTTTGGGGGGAATTATGTTTCCCATGTTTTTGGTCATCTTGATGTTGTATTGATGATGGTGTACTCAGGCTCCTAATAAGAACTTTCTCCTGAGAAAAGTGGCATTCATCTCTTCCCAGAAAACATATTTTTGAAGAGATTCCGCAGGCTGTTTATATCCTAGGGTGCGAGAATGACCCATTCTCGCAGGTTTCCTTCAGCTAGGGTGCAAACTTCTCGCACTGTGCTACATAGCTAGGGTGTGAACTTGTTCTCAAGCTTGGA
>SNQJ01S0245592.1:0-13185 GCA_010110895.2 Picea sitchensis | reverse complement strand
TCCATGATCCCATCCACTTTCGTATTCTACAAAGAGAGGCTCTGTGTAGAGGCCAAAGATGTGGCCACAAACTTCTACTTACTTTGAGCATAGATCACAAAGAAGATGAACTTCTTGGTCTTTGAAATGACCTTACTGCATTTCTTAGTAAAGATTAAAGAAATAGCGGTAGATGGCGCTGCCTCTGGTATCCTATACAATTTTCTACCCAAAGTAATAATAACATTGTGGGGTCTAGACTCATACAGAACATGTTAATTCCACAAATATGGTTGTCCAAAAAGAACATTACAAACTTCAAGGGGAGAAATATCACACAATACCTCATCTTTGAAGGTCTTGATGCCATAGAGAATAAGACATTATTGGTTGATGCAAATATCTCTTCCTTGGAGAATCCATTAGATGGTGTAGGGTTATGGGTGTAGTGTGATGGACTGGTCTAACCACTTGACAACTTCTGTTGATATTAGGTTCTTCTGACTACTGCTATCGACAATGAAATGAAGAGGATCCCCCTTTACCCACATATGTGAGTGAAAGAGGTGTTTCCCTTCCTATGGTTCTTTTGGTTCTCTTAGCTAGACTTTGGTGGTAGAAAAGGTGGTGTTGTGTAGGACATCAATAATCCTCTTCCCTCATTCTAGATTTGGTTTGAAGTCAGAATCTTCCTTTGACTCTGAATATTTCAGCTTCACCACCAGTGACTGCTTGGAGCAACATTCTTCGGTGTTGTGCCAAGGGATGTTATTGGATTTATCTGTTAATGAAGACATAAACTGATCTCCCTAGATCCACCTATATCTAGAACAAAACAAGACAGGACATGATGCTTTCCCTAATCTCTAATCATTGAATTTACTATCCGACAAGAGATGAGTGACATATCGTTTAAATATCACTTCCTTGTATATTTGTTGTCCTCGTTCTACTCCGGTGCTCCTGTGATATTAGATCTACAAGGGAACACAAGCCAACCAAAGTGAAAGCAACAATAGTATATTCAATGAAGACTTATGCATGTGATCAAGGAATCATACAATAAAGCGAGAATGGTTTTATGGGAAAGAAATATGCCACTGTATTATATTAAGTAAAAGTGGAAGATACAACCAAACAACCTTGATGTTGCAAGGTCCCCTTTCAGTGGCCCTTTTCTCCAACACACACACTTGCTCCAAACTTTCATGAAGAATATCCTCAATAACTTGATGAACTGAAATAAATCCCTCATGCATCAACTGAAGTATAATTCCTCACACAATTCTTAGCCTATTCAACCTTCATTAATCTCAATTCCATGCTTAACCTTTTCCATGAGAAATCTCTCCTTATATAGGGGAAACAGAGACGGTTAAAGAGATTAGTATGATCCCACCAAATTAGAGAAGCGAGTAGGATCCCAACCATATGGATGCCACCTCACCTTATAGAAGATTCCCTTCTATAACTTTCATGAACCTCAACCTTTTCTTAGTCTTTCAGCATCATCGCACCCTAGCTATAGGATAGCCTGTGACGACATCACAAACTAGTTATAGGGCAGAGTGCAATGATCAGGCATCGTCGCGCACTGAGTATAGTGCAGCTTGAGGTGATATTCTTTAATAGGGTTTTGTAGAAGAGAAAGGCAGTCACTTTTCTCATGAAGAAAGGCTCTTTTGGGAACATGAACACATACTATAAAAGAATCACTAGGGTGACCAAAATAATGTGTAACAGAATCCCCCCAAAATTATGAGGCTATAACTCATGACAACCGAAATACTTTATAGAATGTGTGTGTGTTAGAAACAAGGAGCACACCAATCTGAAACCTGTAAACAATAAAGCATCTGCATAATATCATACCATTTCTGAGGTAGGCATTCCCATGCTCAAACTACAAGTGATTTAAATCATAAATGTCAGTCATGGCTGCCAATCATACATTGTGGATCCATGTCATTGTGAATCGACATAGCCACCCATAATACATTGTGGATCTATGCTCTACAATGACTCAAATTCAGACATATCCACGAGACATACAAAGTGGATCTATGTGTCAATACAAATCATAAATACTCCATCGCAACCTAGAACAAAATGATGAGATCCAAGGTATTCAATCCCATCATCCGTAAGTACAAATCTTCCCGTGCGATTATAGGTGTTGAAGTAAAACATGGTAGAAACCACTTGATTATCGGCCTTTGATGAAAATCGTTAATAAGTGCGAGGGAAATCACCATTGATGTCAATGACTCCCAAGGTACCTTAGTAAAATCCAACAAATATGAATGAATGAATTGAAGTTGAACACTCGATGGAATCTATCAATTAGGGGTCAATGATGTGAATCCACTGTCAAAATCGAAGAAACCTACCATTGAGGCATGCAGGTTCTAAGGTACTAAATGATTTCTAAGTCTTTTTCTTGAATAATGAGTTGAAGTCAAGAGGAAAAGAATCTTCATGGGAGGGCCTTGATGTATCCCCCATCAATGACACAAAATAAGTAACATATTTAAGGTAGATCAAAGAATGAAAATGATTTGACAGTGACACAGGGAAGGCTGACATGGTAGGAATTTATAACTTCATATGGTCAACTCAATAGAGGGATCCTCTAGGGTTGGACTTCTCTTGAACATATGAATGAAAATACAATGGTCTTGGAAGGATTGACTCAAGGACGACCCAAGACACGAACTTGTGGAAGGCCAAACTAGAGACAAATGGATTTTCCAACCCGGATACAATGATGAAGGGGGTGTCATGTTCAAGAGCGACTATTACTACCACTAACAAAAATATAAAGACACATTTATTTCCAAAATTCCCCCCACACCATTTTTGGCAAGTACCTCTTTATTTTTACGCAAGCTTGAGGAGGATAACATATTCTTGTTGATGTAAGCTCATCCTTCGGATGAGTCCCTCAGAGTATTATTAACGAACCCTAAGAAGGATAGGTTTGGTCCCATACGGGTCTTCCGATGTTTGTTTAACGAGTCTAAAGAGAGAAAAATCAAGGATTTTTCATGTTTAGAGAGTCTGAAAAAAACTTAAAGAGGACTCCATGAGTTCCATTTTCGTAAATTAATCTAATGATACCAAAAAAGTGACAACTTACCTCTCATCAAATGTTTTCTTTATATACTTTTATGAGCGTGAAAAGAAAAATATCTCTCGACAATCTCTTCATGTTTAGAGAGTCTGAAAAGAGCTTAAAGGTGACTCCAGGTGGTTCCTTTTTTGTGTAACCTTTATGAGTCTGAAAAAGTGATAAAACTCTACTTGATTGCATTCTCATTGATTTACAAGCATGAGATAGAACAAAGATTGAGCTCGAGGTTTTTCCTGAAAACCTAAAAAGTATCTATACATGAGACAAATGTAAAAACAAACCAAGAAACGCATCTGTGGTCCATCATTTGCACTCCTAGATTTCTCATCTGCGAAAAATCAAACACTTGCGATGCCGTTAGGAATTTAGGGTTTAGGTGAAATGCATAAAATAATATAAAATATAAGTGGAAAAGTGAAAAAGTTAATAAATATAGGTAAAAACGTATTTTTACCAGTCCATTGTTATTTCACCCAAACCTTGTTCCAAAACCCCCATTTTACCTCAAACTTCCACCACGGATTGCAGGAGGCAGGATCAATCATTTGGCAAATGGTCTCCACTGAATAGGTAATTTTCTTGTCCTCTTCACTTTCCATGGATTAATTTTCGTTTTTATTGGTTAAAAGTAGGTTTTTGGGCTGAACTGATGAGGGTATTTGCACGCGAAGGTCACAGCAGGTACCTTATATCGGGCCTTGTGGAAATCTAGGGTCTCCGCAAGTGGCCCTATGGCTGACCTGTGGTGATCCCGCACTATGTGTGTGCCTTCGTTCGTGATGTACGTAGATCAAAAATGTTTTATGGATGTTTGGCCAATAAAAATATCCATGGAGGAAAAATAAATATGTTAATCCCTCCTTGTGCTTCCAATGTAGGTTTTTGATGATTAGAATGTTGGAGTGGATGGAGAGAGAGCAAGAGGATGAGGATTAATTCATCAAGAATGATCCAAGAACAGTTAATTCCCTTCAATAGTGTGGGTTGCTAAAGTTCTTCAAAATCCAGGGCGTGAGGGCCCAATTGAGGTTGCTCAAATATTTAGTCCATATGTGGGATGTGGATCAACAGGAATTCCATGTGGGGGCTCACATTCTTAGTCTAGATATCGAGGATATCGATTTTTTGATGGGGATGTCTCGCCATGGGTCCCGTGTGGCATTGACAGGTAGCATGGGTGGAAGACTGTCGATGAATGAATATATTCAGAAATATTGTGTACCATAGGCTGAGAGATGTAGCGGCAAGGTTTCTATTAGGGATGTATGGGACTTGCCCCTATGTACCATCCTTTTCACCATATAATGCATGGAGGAGAGTGAATCTACTCATATGGCTCTTCAGAGCTACTTTCAGTATGGAGTGGAGTGCATGGATCCCCACGTCTTTAATTGGTGTGATGGGGTTCTCAGGAGCATGAAGAAACAATTAACCAAGTGTAGGAAAGGTGACCTGAAATAGTTTGGATATGGGTCAATTTTGGTGTCCTTCTTCCTGGAGAGGGTTCCACACTTTCTCCTACAGGTAGAGTGGGGCATACCAACCCCACAAGATCCAATAATGAAGAGGTGGTGTGACCTCATGGATCGACATGTGACTATTCCTATCGTCAAATATAATGACGTGTTCTTCAATTGGTTGAGGCCCCAGATGTTGATGGTAGATGACTACGCATGTGCCAATTTGGACTTCAGAGGTGACCCAGACTTGGTTCTTCCCGAAGGATATCAATGGGGGAACTTAGGTAAGATGCACATTTTGTTTTTATAATGTTTTTGTAATTTCGAATACGAAATATTTTTAGGTTTTTAATCTGATGACTAATAAAAAATCTCTTTGATAATGCATACGTGGGACTTCACTAACATCTAGGTTCATCCCCCATCCAGAGGTGAGGGGAGATATTCAATATAGTAGGATTAGCCACTGTTGAATATGAGGCTATAGAGAAAAACCTGGAGGGGTTGATGGCGGATGTCCTGGATATCTCTATCGATGAGATCCCGAGATGCTACCAGCACCACACAGTGGGTGTTTCTAGTTCTATCATTCGACTGCTATGTAGGGTAGCACGGGTAGTCACATGTTATCATGAGTAGGATCCTTGATTCTATATTTGTATATGAAGCCATTTGCTTCTCAATTTTGATATTTTGGTCTTCAGACAAAAACACTTTTTGTAAAACTTTTATCGTTATATATACATGAGGCTTCTACTAGCTTACTTGCTTTATATACAAAATGTGATTGGATTTATAAGTGTCTCAAATGTTTGTCTAACACATAATTAACTAATGCGTTTGTTAATGTATTTATAAATCTAGGAATGTGTTGATATTCAATGTAATCAAAATGACGCTCCAAGAGGCAGATTCGTAAATATACCCTTAACAAAGTAGAACTTCATATAACATAGACATTACTCAATTGTAGTACTACTAACTATGAAATGAGTAATACAACAAGATGACGAATTCCAAGTGAAACAACGTCAGTCAGTAATTCAATGGCTGCATTTTATTCTACGATATTGTTAGTTTCACAACCGACACAAACACCACGTAGACTGATTAGTTCATTTGTAGGTGCGTAAATTGCCCAAGCAGAAGATGCTAATTTCCAAGTACTACGACTAGTTCCATCGGCGAAGCCAATGTAGGGTAGCAAAGACACCGACATATAGAAACCAAGGACAATGCAAGGTAAGAAGTTGGGGGTCAAAACCAAACAACGGAAAATCACACAAAAGTATGATATAGTAAAAATACAAGAACTCATGCAAAAAGGACTTAAGCATAGTACTTCTTCAAGTAAATCCCATTTCTAGGTTCACTCAAAAGAGTGCAATCATAATCCACTAACTCATAATCTCCCTTCTCTAACCCTCGTTTCACAATGTAAGGACATCGCCACATAGCCTCGAATTTACCGGCCCCTAGAAAATCACGATCTTGTTCGTAGGGGAGAATTAGATCACCTTCAGAGAAAATACGTGGCTTGACATGTTTGTCATACTGGGATTTAACACGTTTTTTCTGAGTTTCAATAACCAGGGAAGCATCATGATGGGTTTCATCTAATTTCATCAGGTACAATAGACGTTCCTCTTCAACAGAGGTGTTTGGGAGAAGTTCAACAACTAGTTTCAAAGATGGTATCTCACATTCAATCGGAAAGACAACTTCGATACCATAAACTAACTAGAAAGGTGTGAACCCAGTGGAAGACTTGACGGATGTCCGATAGGCCCATAATGTTGAAAACAACATTGTGTGAAAACTTGTCTTATGAATTCCTATCATCCGTTGAAGCATAGTAATAAATACTTTTTTTATTGCTTCAACATGGCCATTGGTGTCACACACCCACTACGGCATAATAAAATTTTTGCTTTTCCTCAAGAGACAAAATCCCTGAAGTCCTATGGGGGCCTAGCGCATGATATTTCTTCCCTATTCACCTCCATTTGATCATGGGTTAGGACCACATGCCAAACAAATATGGCGTCCTTTCTCTCTTCATGGCTCAGCACTACCAGAGTGTTGAGTCTTTCGACTCTGCAAACCCCGACACAATGAAGTGCCGAACCCGAAAGGACTAGCGAGTACAAGATTCATGTTTGGGTCTTGTCCTCATGACCACATTCTATGATCCTGTGCTTAAATCAGCAAGGACCTTACTAGCCCTTCGCGATTCAGGAAATCATGATGCATGACTTCTTCCTTTCCCATTCAAATCCATGAAATCCATGAAGTCTCCCAAGTTTCCCTCCAAAAGAAATCAATGAATGCAAGCCTCCCTTGATCTGATGGTTTGGATCCTCTCGATATTTCGGTGCCTGGGGGTTTGAGATGCAACGATCCCCAAAAAAAAACCCATGTCATGCTAATATCTAAATTTTGGTATGGGGATCCGTGTAGGAGATAAATGGCCCTTGATAGTGTGGATACAATGGTCCATAGGATTTTGAAACTTTCCCTGAGCTCTGACCACTCACCATGTGTCTCCCTTGATGGATGGTCCAGATTCCTTCAGGACTTCTCTTTGACACTTCTTGCAACTCACCACTTCGCGAGTTGTAGCGTCGAATCTTGGCACCTCTCCTTCATGAACCCTCGAGAAGTGATATTTATTATCCTTCTCACATTCTCGCTACTTGGGACTTCGCAAGTCCAAGGGTTGAGCTTTCAATCTCTTATCCCATGAATCCCTAAGATGCGAGAAGTCAATGGAACATTGATTCCCTTCTCCAGGCGACTCGTGTCCACCCGTCAATCATGCAGGCCCGATCAGGAAATTTTGCCACGTGTTCTCTCGTGCTTGACTCTAGACACTTCGCTACTCGGGAGGTCATAAACAATTCCTTTCAACCTCCGAACTCACAAACCCTCGATACGCTATGTATCGAGACACCAGATCCCACGACTGTCCTTCCTCTTTGATCAACAACCCAGATCATATCGTAATCTCATGACTCAACACTTCGTGACTCCAAGAGTCGGGTCTTCCACCTTCAAACTTACGAATCCCCGATATGTGAAATGGACAGATCTCTACCACCTGTCCTCTTTGATTAATGGCCTAGATCACATCGTGATCTCATGACTCGAGACTTAGTGACTCCAAGATTCGGGTCTTCCACCTTCAAACTTACGAATCCCCGATATGTGAAATGGATAGATCTCTGCCACCTGTCCTCCAACATGGATGGTCCCGATGTCTTCGAGACTTTTGGGAAGTAGTCAAGTTCACTCTTTTGCCTAAGTAAAGGATTAGATCAATGGTTGATAGGGCTCCGATGGGTCTCTAGGATCTACAGTCCAGGATCCTCTCGCAACTTCACCATTCACGAGGTCAAGAGACCTCCTCTTCTGACTCTCTATGTCTGAATCCCTGATAGGGAGGATCTCGCGACACATGTCCTTCTGCAGACGGGTGGCTCAGATCTATTTCTCCTTGTCGTGATTTCTAAAGTCGAGTACTCAAACTCTCATCCTTCGGATCCCCGAGCTCCTGAACGTCGATATATAAATACAATCTCCTTCTCAAAACTCTCGCTCTGCTACTCTTCATGTGAGGTTTAAACCTCGTGTAATTCTCGACAGATCCAACGTTTGTTGGCTGTTTAGACCAAGATCTGACGGCTCAGACCTGTCTCTCCATTGCGTCGTTCCTAAGCTGCTTAGACATGAATTCATGGTCCATATTCTTTCACAGACCTTGGGGATATATGATCCCAATTTCTTCGCTACTCGGGAAGATAAAGGAAAAAGGGTTAAGACATTTAACACCCTCATTTATTCCTTCGATCTAACGGTCGTGAATGACCGAAGATCTCCTGAAAGGATTTCATCCATTGATCAAAACTTATTCTTCGAATCCTTAAGGGATTATGCGACTTCTGCACCTCTGCAGAGTCTTTGCACACAAAGTGACACCTCTTCTGAGCTTCTCAAAAAGGGTGTCTCTATGGGGATATTTATCCAGGGTATCACTCGAGATGGATAAGGGTATAGGTTTCCCAAGAAACAACTTAAATTCTGAATTGATTCAATGTATGTATATACATATAAATCTATTTATAGACATAATCCATACGTGGCCCTCCCATTATAAGCATGCAACCACCATTTCAGAATCAAAACACTACACAGGCAGTCTTATACTTAGACCATTTATAAAACTGCATAGATTATGAGCATATATGTCAGCATATGAATTTTCAAGGTGCAATATGTAAAACACTTATAAAAAATAACACTAGAAATGAGTGCTCGTTTCCACCCAACCATAGGCTCAGTGAATCCCAACAGATTTACCACTAGCCACCCTCGAGCTGAGACTGTGATGCTGGAAGAATGTGTCTCAGTTTTCCAGTGACCAAGAACAAGGGTTACTCTCCCCCTTCTCTGCTATCACTCACTCTACATATCTCGAGAGTTCTCTTTTCCTTCCCTCGCGTCTACCCCCTTTCGTTCCTTCCTCACACATTTTCTCCTTGCAAGGTTGCGTGTGGCGTGATTTCCCTTGCAGTGGTCAGGCCCGAGGCTCCTACGGATGGGCGGTTCACTTCCCCCATCCCTCATTAATTCCCGAGGATCCTTCTACCTACCAGCCTGAGAGTAAATTATTTCGGGCCAGCAAGCCACTCTTGGTTCTCCGAGCCAGTGAAGTCCAAATATAGTATTGGTTTCGGTGGAAGTTAACACCACCTTTCCAGGTGCCTTCCACCACCTTTCTTCAACCATCATGGTCTCTTTTTCAGCATATCCCCCACCCCCCCCCTCAGCAGTCCTGCAATATATATATATATAATCTTATTTATATTCATCGACCTTTTTCACAAGGTCCATTCACATCACATATTCACATTCTTGAGTTTTCCACAGTTCTTGGCCAGTATAGTTATTTTTTTACAAACTGGGGGAAACATGGTGTTACAATTGGCCTATGGATAATATGTGATTGAGTTTTCATGACGAAGACCCAATTTTTTAGTAAGATCGGACATCATAAAATATCGAAAATGACTACCGTGATCTGTAACGGTAGATTGGGGGACACCAAACTGAGTAATGATATGATTGAATATGAACAATGCTGCTTTTTTCTTGGTTTTATCAAATGTAGGCATCACCATGGCCCATTTAGTGAAATAATATACAACTACAATGATGTATCCATGCCCCCCAACTGAGTGAGGGTTACATGTCATGAAGTCAATGCCCCATTTCATGAAGGGACCAATGGAAACTATGGGGTGTAAAGGAGCAGGAGAAGATCTTATTTTGTTGTTATAAGTTTGGCAAGCATGGCATTTCTGGACAACCATAATGCAATATTTACAAAGTGAGGGCCAGAAATACACTACTCAGAGGATATTTGGGGTAGTGGCATACCCAGACATATGACTTCCACATGCTCCAAAGTGACAGTCATTCAAATCTTTCTCATCCTCATCATAGGTGAGACATCGTTGGAAAATAGAGTCAATACTGTGGCGATAAAGAGTGTCACCGATAATTATGTATTGATGGGCTTGATATCGTATACGATGATGGTCCATACTAGAAAGGTCAAGCCGGAAATTGTGAGCCTGGAGATAGATGATAATATCTTTGTACCAAACGTCATCATAACTGATCCGAAAAAGGGTTTCTTTAGGTAAGGAATCCTCTACCACAATTTTTCTCTCAGTGGAGGGAAGGTCACATATCAGTTGGGTGAAAACCAAATATTTCTTAGACTTAACGCATTCAAACTCTAATTCAAACTCCTAGAGAATTACTATCCATTTGGATTACTTTCCCCCTAGCAATTGGTGTGTAAAGTTATGTTGCATAGGGTTTCAATCAGAAATAAAAATGGTTCTGTGAAATAACTTATAGTGATGAAAACGTTGGACAGCTTGAACAACTGCCAAGGCTAGTTTCTCTACATGTAGGTATTTGGCTTCGATGGTCATGAGACTCCGACTCAAATATTAAATTACATGTTAGCATGTGAATCATCTTTTTGGACTAAAACCATGGATATGGTAGAGTCCAAAGTGGAAAGGTAGAGGAAATAGTCTCGATTATAATACGGTGGGAAAATCAATGGTGTATGACTTAGATCAAGTTTCAAAGCTTCAAAATATTTGTTGACAGTATCATCCCATACAAACTCGTAACCTTTCTTCAACAGTCAAGCAAATCCCTGCATTAACTCAGTGTAATTTGGAATGAATAGATGCAAAATGTTTCCCTTCCCTTGCAAACTTTGAAGCTGACATAGTGTAGAAGGAGGAGGTAGAGTAAGGATAGCCTCAACCTTCAAAGGGTCTACCCTAATTCCATGAAGTGGCACAATAAAACCCAAAAGTAGGCCGGACTCCACACAAAAAACACATTTGTGTGGGTTCAAACATATATGATAGTAACAACAACGAAGGAAAATGGCTCGGAGATGGGCTGAGTGGTCTTGGTGATGCATGGAATGCGCCGGTAGATCATCAAGATATGTTTGTACGATGTGTTTGATATCGTGAAAAGCATAAGACATGGCATGCTGAAAATTTACACCAACATTCTTCAAACCAAAAGGTAGTTTATGGTAGTCAAAGGTACCCCAATGACAAATGAAAGAAGTCTTGTGTTGATCCATGGGCAAAATATTAATCTGATTATAGCTAGAGAAATCGTCCATTAAGGATAATAGTTTTCTCCCAACACAATCGTCGAAGATCTGGTCGATGAAGGGGTTTGGATAATTTTCCTTAGGAAAATATTTATTGATATCCCTATAATATACACATACATGGATCGTACCTTGTTTCTTATTTACTGAAACTAGATTGGATACCCAATTGGTTAAAGCCACAAGATAGATAAAGCTAGCATTAAGATGTTTTTCAAATACAAGCTTGATAGCAGTGGCTTTATGAAGGTGGATTGGGAAAAGTCTTTGTCGAATGGATTTAGCATCTGGGTAGGTCTTAATTTCGTGCACAACAATATCGGGGTCAATACCCGACATCTCTTCATAGCTCCAAGCGAAAACGTCATAGAATTCTTGAAAAATGGCTTTATAAGTGATGACCTCATCAAAGGAACATGAGGCTCCGGTGTGAAAATTTTCGATGACTCTAGGTTTAATGAATATGTCTAGAGGAACGGTGGGTGAAATGTTACTCAGGTTCCCTTCATATATCACATCGTGTGTTGACTTAGGAACGAAGGAAATGACAACAATGGTCGACAGAGTTGAAATTCGTTGGTAACTCTCTATGGTGTGATGCTCTAGGAAGATAATAGAATGATGATGTCCATTGTCCCATGGGGTGTCTTCCATATACATGACTGACATGATCATCTCATCGATAGGAAACATCACGTGAAACGGATCTGGAGATGAGTTACAAAGAGAGGGAGTTGAAGGGCTTGCCGATTGAATTGCATGATAAGAAGATTCAGCTGGACTTAAAGGCAATTGTTTTCCATAGAAAAGATAATCACCAGGTTCAGGTGCCATCCATAGTTCATGAGATGCACGGGTTTCATAAACAGAGGTGGAAATCATGTTGATTGAGGTGAAAACAAGAGGTGGAATATCGGGTGATGGGATTGGGAATGTCCCCATCAAAGTTGAATATTTTAGAGGACCCACATCGACATTATCATACCCAGGAGGTGTCTTCGAGATAAAGGGTGCATTGCTAGTATATGAATCGGAATTAAAAAAGGCCATTTGGTCAATAGTGATGACCTTTCCTTGGTGCAGGAAACGTAACACATGTAAAATGGTAGACACAACTGCATGCATGGAATCAATCCAGCTACGACCAAGTAAGAGGTTATAATCAAGAGGTGCATCAAATACGTCGACTTCAACATTGACCGATTTGCCTTCCAACGTAATGGACAATGAGGGCAGAACAACATAGGGTTTAAAACTAGAACCATTGAAGGCCTTAAGTGTATTGTGTGATTCGGTGAGGGGAGAAGAGCCAATGGATTTCCAATAGGTAATAGACATAACGCACATCGAGTCACCCTCGTCAATAATATTTCTACAGATATTCTTGTTCTCTATGAAAACTTGGATCTGAAACACTAACTAAGGAGGTAGCCTTAGAATGTGATATTCCAGGTCAAAGATTATCAAATTTGAATCCATGGGATCAATTCCATCAATGACCTTTAATAGTTCCTTCCATTGAGCAGTACAAATTTGAAGGACTTAAAAAGTTGACATCGCATAGGGTGCTTGCATAAGTGTTATCCATAATTTTGGTCGTCATGATGATGTAATGATGATGGTGAACTCAGGCTCTTCATTAGAACTCTTTTTTGAGAAAAGTTACCTTTGTCTCTTTCCAGAAATCACAGTTTTGAGGAAGGTTCACAGGCTGTCTATACATTTGCCTACGAGAATGCATGATTCTTGCAAGCTGCCTTAAGGAATGGTGCGAGAGGTTCGCACTGTACCTAACTGTTAGGGTGAGAACTGCTTCTAAAGAAGGGAAAAAGATAAATTCTCGAACCTTCTAGAAGGGAATCTTCTAGAAGGATGAGATGGCATTCGAATGGTTA
>SNQJ01S0245591.1:0-13185 GCA_010110895.2 Picea sitchensis | reverse complement strand
AACCAAGGGAATTCTTGAGTCCCATAGCATCTTGACTTCATCCATGTTACCCATCAATACCTGAAATCATTTATTACTTAGTGGATTTCAATAATCCCTTTGCTTCTTGACGTCGTGTCTCCCTTCCTTTCGACCTCAACACAGTTTCCAAAAGGGTGGCAGTATCTTGACTCTCATTACCTTTTCAATGAGGAGTCTCGGAAGGCATAAAGAGGGTCATCATTGCTTTATGATTTCGTTGACCCCCATAGCATTCGACTTCATCAAACTCTCATGTTAAGGTGGTTCTTACTATGTGACCGTTGCATCTTTCCATACCAGCCGAAGACCTCTAAATTTGATAGGCCATCAATACCTGCGAGTCATCGACACTTCTTACCATCGTCCATTACTCAATTCAAATACAGTTCACCATTCAGAACCATCATATGTCATTATCAACCGCCCTCGAGGGCACTGCAACTATCTACATCATCATGCATCTTCAGTTAGAGTCCCACATTTTGGTTTCCTGGCACAAGCATGGGGCATGCCCGCCTCGTTTGTATACAATTTTTTTTTTCTTTCTAGAGAAAGGTTTGGTTCCCACAGTTTTCCCTATCCCTCCGGTGGATCACTCTTGCAGTTCCTCTCTTCACTCTTCCTTACCATGGCACTCTCAGCAAAAGAAACATTGATGTATTAAGGCTATACATATGCTCCTAACCTCACACATCAGGGGGAATTTGTTATCACCGAAAAATTGCCCGCAACATTACAAACAATGGTTGAAGAAAGACATCAAATATTCCAGCAACAATCAGTACACCTATAGCATCAAAATCCATCAAAAAGGCATAAAACTATATACTTGGTCCAAAAATTAAAGTGTGCAAATTCACCAAAGGAAACGCACGCACTGTGCGCATAATGCGTAGGCTAACACAGCCCTAAGCGCGCACTGTGTGCAGAATGTGAAATATGCGCGACTGTCTATGAGAAAATCTGCACACTTCTCATGAACAACGGGTTTATGAATCTTTTCGGCCTCTCAACCACCTCCAATCCGACCCCCAACACGATTTGACACTCAAATCTGAGCGAAATCTATCTTGGAGGCTGGTTAAGGGCTAGGAAGTGCCCTAAAAGGCCCCTTATTCACACTATGAACCAATTGTATCTTTCTATGAATGGACACTATAAATATGTGCCATGGGTATGCTAGAAAATTAAGAACTTCAAGGTATTGTTATGTTGCAAGAATTCTTCTTGGAGAATCCTCTTTTCTCTTTGAATCATTCAAGCACTATAGCAAGGGCCATTCCACTCACCTCTTGAGAGGATTGGTATTGTATTTCTTCACCATTGTCACTTGCCATTGTATGAAGAGAAAATATTTCTATTAGGGAACTAAAGAGCCCTCCCAAGGAGGAAGAGGGGATTCATAAGTCCCTGCCTTTCTCTACGATGCTAGCATGTCAATATATTGATCCATTTTTAGTTATATGATTGTCATTTTTTGTTTTTCATGGTTCTAGTTCTTGCAAGCTTCTCTAACATTTATTTCTTTTTCTTTTTCTTTTTATTTCCTTGTTTCATGTGTATTTGGTTACCTAATCAACTCACAAACCTCTTTCTTGTTTAGCTAACTTAACTAGGGAAAGTAAGTGTTGTGTTTTTTCTCACCCATGTGACAAAACCAACACAACAATTATGACCCCCATATTAGTAGGTCATGTGGTGGACTCCAATCCTTCATCCTTGTTCACATAAAATGTTTTTCATTTGGAATATCCAGACTTCCATGCTCTCATGCATAGTTTCTATAACTTTGTTACACGTCCTAGGGGGGGATATAGGTTGATTGTTATTGTGGGAGGCGACTATTTGTTGCACTGTGAAATTTATGAGGGGGTGGGGTTGCATGATTGCATGGAAGTGCAAGAGAAATATTTGTGAGGCCAAATGCCAATTAGAGGAGGTGCATATATTTTAAAGGAAGATCCATATAGCCTTATTCTTCAATAGGATGTATCTCTTCTTGATATTGTGGTGTGAAAGGAGGATGAGTATATTTCTAGAGGGGATCATGTGTGTGTCTAATTGTAGTGGATTCAAGAGGTTTGTGGGGGATCCAAGTTCTTCTTTTATTTCATAAAGAAGGAGTTAGTCGACAGGGTTCTTGGTCTTTGCCAAGCTAATGGGTCTCTTGAAGAGAACACAACTAAAAATATAAGGTATGTTTAATGATCATTTTCAAAATAGTTTTTTTCATTCCCTCAGTTGTATTTTGTTGTGGTTGTTAGGGATTCTTTCTATAGAGTGGTTCATCATGAGATTTCTATTAGATATGGAAATAGGTTGGATAGGGAATTCATGAAGGAAGATTTTTATGCATCTCTCTCTTTGATGCAAAATAAAAAATCCCTGGGTATAGATGGTCTACCCTGTGCATTCAACAAGGTGAATGGGGCATGGTTGGGGAGAATTTTGTTGTCTTTCTCATGAGGTATGTTCTCCATGGAGTCGTTTGGAATCACTTTATCAAGGTCTAATTAAGCTTATTCCAAAGAATTATACCATAGATTCTACTGGTGGATGGCGTATGATAACTTTATTGAGTGTTGCCTATAAAAATATGACCATGCCAATAGATATGATTATTCAATATGTGGCCAGGAAAATTGTTCCTAGGGAGTAGATAGGTTTGTGTAGGGATGGTTTATTTTGGATATATTTTTATCATCTTGGGAGGCCATGGAGTGGGCCAGGGAATTTTTTTAGTAGGCATGCTTCCTGAAGATTGAATTAGAAAAGGCATATGATTTTATTGACTAGACTTTTATCACTAACATGTGGGCTTGCCTTAAGTTTGTTCTGTGATGTGTTAATATGATTAACACCATGTTCTCATGTGATTGATCCTTTGTTTTGGTGAATAATGTATTTCCTCCCTGCATCCACCTTCATAGGTCTATCAGGAAAGGGTGTCAATTGGACCCTTATATTTATGTGTTGATTATTTATGCCCTTGGTTATTTGTCGGAGGTGATTTGTATGCAAGGTCATCTTAGAGGTATTTCTCTTCCAGGGGGGATGATATGGTTGACAACCATTTTGTGGATCACTCTCTTTTTTTGGTTATTGTTGATTATGATTCAATATCGACTGTTAGGGGATTTCTTACGATGTTCTATGAGGTGTCAGGGGATATTGTTAGTGACCATAAGACTAACTATTGTTCAGTTGATCTACCCGCTTGGATTCCAACTACCTCGAAGTTTATTTAGACAAGTGTTATTGTCATGGATATGTAATTCTTTTCCATAGAAGAAATTTTCCATTCATCATTCCTGAGAACTTTATTCCACTCAACATTTTGATCATTTTGATGTTTTAAACACTTTACCACAATAGAAAATAATTTGCTCGTGTTCCTTACCTTTACTCATAGGCCTTCCATGTGACCTTCTCTTTCTTATTCGAGGAGGTTCCTCCAAATATGTGTCCTCCATGTTGTAATACCAATTGTTCCTTTTCTTATTGGTTCTACCCTCCAAATCGATGTTTCCAACAACCCGTCTTCAATTATTTTTAACATGTACATTGTTGTAGTCTTTATGCATACCAACTCATAATGATTGTCCCTCAACCTACATTATCTTTCCATGCAACTTGGATAAAATTCCAGTCAAAACAAACATCATCACCAATGTTTAGATCACATTTAAAATCTAAATTAGGTTGGAAAATCCATACACTAACATCAATAATGGTGCCATGGTTCATTCATGTATTGTTAACAACCACATATACCAACCAAAAAGATTTATGCTGGTCGATATTACTAGAAAACATCGGTTTCCTTCATTTAGCATCCAATTTTGTTCTTTTCTCTTATAGGGGTAGAACATTTGCAATAGAGCCAAACTTTTAAGGTGACTAACGTGCAACTTTCTTTCTAACCAAACCTCTTTTGGAGTGACTTCATGAACTACTTTTCTAAAACACCTATTTAGAAAATAGATAACAATATATACTACTTTCGTCCGATATTTATCTGGCATTTCTCTACACTTCAACATTTATCTAGCTATCTCAACAACTATGTAGTTTCTCCATTCGATAACCCCACTTTGTTAGGGAATGTATGGAGCAATGAGTTGCCTCTGGATATTGATTTTCATACAAAAAGAAGAAAATTTATTTTTTATTTTTAACAAAGACTGGAAATTTTTATTCATTAAAAAGGGCACAACTAAGGCCGCTAAGTACAGAAACAAGGAACTAGTATACATAAAAAAAAATGCAGTTCCAACAGTCCATCTATTTTCCAAGTTTCTAAACCCTTCCTATATTTCCATAACCACCTACTATTATTTCCATATTGTACATAATATATCCGATAGAAAACACTGAGAATTTTTGCAAAAAAACAAAACATGTCTTTCCTATAAATAAAACATTCAAACCTCTTTTTTTTTAGTATTTCTTCATCTAAGGATGCCACTACAACATTCATATATGGAAACATCCTCATTTTCTTCTCCTCCGGCCTATGAGAGAAACCTGAATCCATAGCCTGAGATGGCGACTCCAGCCTTTCCTCCTACTAGTCCAATTGCTCCTGCAAATATTCCCCATGTCTTCTCAGGTAATCCACCTCATCTTGGAGTTACCCAATTAACACCCGATGTTGGGCCAATGTTTCTAGAGAAAATGATACTGTAGAACTAAGTGCATTGACCTTAATTATCAATTTCTGATTTGTAGTGAAGCTGCCATCCACTTATTCCTACATGTTTGTATCGAGCTTCCCTTCCCATCGTCCATTGCTTTCATCATGTGCCTACAATTTTTACTACACCCAACTTGAAGTCTAACTACCGCACTGTTGACCACAAAACCTTTAGACTTTCCACGCACTAGGTTGTAGCCTAGGTGCAACGAAAAAAACCATAAATGATGAGTAGGAGTGCAGTCTTGAGAGCCTCATTGGAAAATTACCAGGATACCACCGACCCAAGTGAAAACTCAACCAACAAACCGAATCAAGAGAGTGTCAACAACACTTACTAGAACATTGGCGTGCACCAATCTGCCACCCAGGAACTACAAAACAAGCCACATAACATGACTACACTCCCAATGACCTCCCCTCAGAAAATTGTCAGCCCGAATGAGAATTGAGGTTTCAAACCCAACTTTAAAGATTTTGCATCCAGACTAATTCATATAAATACATGCATAGCCTGACTTCTCATTATCACAATCACATTGTACAATGAAATCATCGTGCAAAAATACCACCCAATGAACCTCATTAACTAATTCCATTGTGAGGACCTATACTTCCATCACCTGGGCATAACTTTGAATCATTGTTACACTCCCATCCATCATTAAATCCATCGAACCTGAATCAGGATAAGGCTCTAAACATATTGTCTTCCTTAAGTTCCCATGGGGCCAAGTACACCTTCCACATGCTATATGCCATGTCTGCACTTGCTTCATAATCAGAGTTAATGGATGTCGAGCCTTCACCACGAACCAAAGAGACTTGAGGGTGTCCAATCGAGAGATTAAGTTAAAAAGAAGCAAATTTATTAGAACATAATTCACCTCCATTATATGTTTGAAGGGTCTTGGTGCTTCTACCAATCTCCTTTTCTATTGTAATTTTAAAAACTTCAATTCATAAAGGCATTTTACTTCTTTCTTAGAAAATAAACCTGCATTTTCCAAGAAAGATCATCAACAAGGATCAAAAATCACCTTGCACTAGACACTAAAACTATCATCATAAGACCACCTATATCTCCATAAACCAAATGCAAAACTCCTTTGGCTCTCCAATATTTTCCTCTTTCAAGACCAATGTGTGATATTTCCTTGATAGACATGCATCACAAAATTCTTCTTTCTTCTTGTGAACATATAGCATTCCAACCACCATTTTGGCATTTGCAAGTTAGGAAAGATACTAAGAATTCAAATGGTTATATCTTTGATACAGTAAATTGTTGTTGTTGTTTCCTTTATTTGTCACCAAAGCATGTGATTCTTCCATTTCATCATCAACAAGTCTATAAAGACATTGTTGTTTAACCATTGATGCAATCTTCTTATTTCTTCTTTTATCAATCACAAAATATCTTTCTCTAAAGAGCACATCCAAATGAGACTTGTGTTTTCAAACTATGAATGTAGAATACATCCTTAAACTTGAGGATCTTATATCTCATCTTGGTTTTTTCACATTTTTTGGGCCTTCTACCAATTGATTTTTTCCATCACCTAAAATCATCATTTTTAACTTGGTTTTTTTCCCACAAACTTAACAAACTAGACAATCCAGTTTTACAAATCCGGTAACGAGATCGTTGGTTCATATGGCAGCACCGTTCTAAATCTGAAATGCCGATATGGGTTCTGCTTCTAGAAAAGCCAAGATGGTTTTCCTCCTATTAAGATGCTCCTAACCTCATCGTCGAGATCAGAATCCTTTGGTCAAAGCAAGAGATCAACGAAGTCTAAATTGAGGATCCTACGTGATAATCATATGATATTGTTTCTTGCTCCTTCTCTCATATGATATTGTTTCTTGCTATTTAGTTTATTGTAGACTTCTCTGCAGTGTGATCCTAGCCAGGAGGACCCCCTGAACTGGTCACGCGCTGCATAAATATTGTAGGTGCATATGATATATTTCTATTAATTTTTGGTTTGATTCCATTGCTCTTTTATTTCTGCAAGTCTTTCAAAAGTTGCATGACATTTTATTTCTGTTTCGTTTGAAGATATAAGCATCTGTTGTGTGCCCGTGTTAAAGGAATTTCATTTATAGTTGTTACCAGAATTGGATTGGGTGTGAAACATAATTCTGTGTCTGTGTGTGGGGTTACGAATGTGTTTTAAGGAACAAGAATTATTTGATTACATTGAATGAACTGTATAATGAATATGTGACATGAACATTTCCTATAGAAGTGAAATATTGTCATTGGTTTCCTAAACACATATCGCTCCAATAATTGAGAATATATTCCTGGATTGATTTGTCAGCATAAGTGATTCTTTGGGTTTTTCTATTTACATTTGTAAATTAACAGAGATAGTTAAGCAACTTGTCTCATTTAATTAGATTAGTTTTCTGTTTATGTTACATTAGTTTTCTATTTATTATTTCATTAGTTTAATAACTAGTTTATGTTTTACTCATGCTTGGTTAATTTTTGAGTTTCTAGAGTTGATATCTCTGTTTCTATTACTTAGTTAAATCTCTAAAGATCATTTGCAATCCTTTCTTTACATGTCCTTTACATACTTTGGCTTATAACTGTGTGTAATCACCTACAGAGATCATTTTTATTGAAGATTGAAAGACGAGATTTACTTCACATTCTATTACAAAAACGTTTGGAAGTTAACACGAATGAAAGATTATAATTTATGCTTATTAAAGTATATTTGTAGTTATTAGTCCAGTGATTAAACATCTCTGTAGTCATTTCAATTTATGCTCTCAATGATTTTAATTAGAAGTGTGTTTTTTAAGCATTAGGACTTAGAGTTCCTTTCATAGTTTAGATATCATTTATATACTAACCTTGCACATACAATGTTAGCATTTCACAAGATTACATTCTTGGATTGATAAACAAGTGTAATAGAATTTAAAACAATTAAATTGTCCGACATTTTTGGCGTTGTTGTTGGGGTGATGCTAAAAGGGATTAGGACATTTATGACTTGTTTTTTTTAGTGTTTCAAATTTCATAGTTTACTTGCATGTGATTAATTTTTTAGTGTTAGATATGGTGAAATAGTGAATGGTAAGATGCAAAGACGAACTGAATGCATAACTTTTGTAGTGTAACGGCCTGATGCATTCATTGTAGTGAGTCTGCTATTTCACTGAATTTAAATTATGATATTGTTGTATGAATAGGGAAAGAGACGATAGAGGTAGATTTAGAGGAACAGGTAGAGCAGTTCCCATTACTCAGGTTACTTCAAACAAAAGTACCCCTTCAAATACTAACTTGTTGGTAGGGAAATCTACAAGAGGAAGACAAGCAGGCAGGACTCCAGTGATAAATCCAAGACCTGTGGTGGGCAGCTCAAGAGGGAAAAGACCTACAATAAGTGTAATCGTGGAGCCCATAATTTTTCCAATAGATCCTACAGTGGAAGTAGCAGTAACAGGTGAATCGAATCAGTAACCAGAATTAGAAGTGGAGTACAATCCTATTATAGACCCCGAATCTCCACATCCAAAGACTAAGTAAATCCTATTCAGAGGCAGAAATATGGAAAAAGAAGAAGGTGGGTACATATAAATGTAGAAGGTGAGGCACATGCAAATGCAAAGGAGGAGGTAAATTTTGGTTTCTTGATTGTGGATCCCACCACAATAGTGCAAATGAAGAACATCCATACATCAACTTTGCCTCATTTTCATCGTATGGTGACAATAGATCCTGATGCTTTTCTTTTTGAGTTTGATATATTGTGTCGTAGTTATGATTATTCCGATGACACACAAAAACTTAAATTGCTTCCTGCCACTCTCAAAGACTCGGCCTTGCATTGGTTTATGGGGCTAGGAGGAAACACAATTCGAACATGGGATGGAATGCGTAGGATTTTTTCTTAAAAAATATCAAGAATATTGTAAAGCTAGAAATTTGAGAGATTTTTTTTAAATGACACAGAAGAATATTGTAAAGCTAGAAATTTGAGAGATTTTTTTTAAATGACACAGAAAGAAGAAAAAATCTTAGAGGATTACCTTGAAAGGTTTGTAAGGTTTGTAGAATCTCCAACGATCCAAGCAAAACAAATTAGATAGATACTATTAGAACCATCTTTTTGATAGGAATTTTAGATGAATCTATTAATCTATTGAATTTGATGGGAGCCGGAGATGTTTCAGAACTAACTTTTGCATAAATTAATGAACTTTAGAGGTATTATCGAAGTCAAGCTAGATATGGTAAGGGGTTTAGAGACACTTTTTCTAAAGTTACCAAATCTACAACAAGTGGTGTGCCTAGGGAAAAATTAGGAAATATATTATAATATTTTATGACTAACATTCTTGGCACTCTCAGTTTGCAATTAGACACTTTACAATTTAAAAAGAATCAAGAAGACGTGAATGCAACTCTTTCTGTTTTTTTTCCTAAATATAGGAAGAAACACCCATTAAGAGAATGTTCTCTAAATAGCATTGAAATTTGTACCATTTGTGCAGGGAAGTATTCAATGAAGCATTGTCCCGCTTTACTTGGACTCAAGGCAGATTATCAAGGGGAGAATCAAGAAATAGAGAAACTATGCACGCTTCCACCAAAAATACCCTGGCATCCTAGAGCATCAAGTATACCTTCGGATCACGCATATCAATTCATTCCATATTATTCTAGTCAGCAATATCCATCTCAGTTTTGGAATTCTATTATGCCTTGGCAAGCATGGCCTCAACAACAAGTCCATAATCATCCTTGGCAACAGAGATGGTGAGGACCTAGCTATGGGAATATGAATGCTTATTCTTACCCTATGCAACCACAATAATACTACCCCACACAATCACGACCACAACAATATCTGCAACAATCATATCCTTCACAGTTTCAACAACAATAACCTATAAAACCACAACCACAACCATAGAAAGTGGCACAACCTCAACTATTACAGCTTCCTCAACCTCATCAATTACAACTCCCACCTACTCAACCTCTAAAACCCACTCAATTCCCTTCTCATCCAACCCCTAACCCAAACAATAAGGTAGCTCAACCTATTTTTAACAATGAGTTACAACCCTTTCCCACATATTTGATCACTCTAGTGGAATTACAAGATATTCAATTAAGATCGGGAAAGGTGCTCAATAAAAAGAAAGACTCTTTAGTATTCATTGAGGAAGAATTAGAGGAGGAGACTCATAATCAAGTAAACAATGATGACACAATAAATAAATCTTCTCCAAATTTAGAGCTACCCGAGTCATCCAATTCACCTCCATATCCAGAGAGGTTAAGCTTTGAAAATCCTATTGTCTGCTTTGAATTTGATTTAATTATTGAATTGAAGAATGTTTGCCAAAACTATTAGAGAGATTTGTTTGAAAAAACCCATAAGTAAGAAAATTGAACCAAAAACTATTCAATTCATTGGAAAATCAATAGATATAATGTCAAGACATATTTTCATAGAAAAATTCATTGATCCTGGAAACTCAATTGTTTCAGTTCTTATCGATAGTATTATTGTTCCAAATACATTAATCTATTTAGGGCCATCAATCAATATAATGACTAAGCAAAACATGGGACAATTAAAATTACTCAACCTCCATCCTACACCTACAGTACTAGAATTAGTAGATCAATATAAAATTAAACATGAAGGTGGGTTGGGTGACATTATTGTTTCCTTGGAATTTTGGAAATAACCTATTGAGTCCATGGTCTTGCAGCCTAAGTTTCCTTTAAGGACATCCCTTGATCCTAAGAAGACCATGGCTAGCAACTACATATGCATTTATTAGTTTTCGGTCTGAAAAATATGCTTATTTCGCACAGTGATTCAATAAAAAAGGTAACTATGTACCCTCCTGGAAAATATTTTAATGATATGGAAAACAATTTATGACTTTATAATACTAATAGTGATGAAGAAAATGTTTAGCTAATTTTTGCAATATACCAAATTATGCAATTTAAAGAACACATTGAAGAAAATCGCATTCATAATTTTCTTGATAATTCATATTTTATACAATATTCTGATTTATATTCTTATCCATTTGGCCATATTTTGGGTTCAAATTTTTAAGAAAACTGTGATCTAAATTCTTTGTCATCACTGCATATTTATGCATCATCCATAAACACATCAAAATCTTTCCCTGTTCCTACTGAAATTAGTCTAGGAAAAATTTTATATATCAATTTTATGTAGAAATTTCAAACCTCAACCCGGTTTCAAGTCTCACTGAGATAGATAGTTTAATGCCCAACATACATTGAAAATTTAGGCTGCAAATTAGTAAGAAGAAAATTAAATGATCAAGAAAATCAACACATGAAGTCTACTACAGATATAACTCAGAAATAAATGCACCCAAAAATTAACACACGAAGATTTTTGGTCTAACTTCGACCCTGGAAAAACCCACAAGGGGAAAACTAGTGAGAGAGGGGATTTTTTTATTTTTAGATATGTGAGAAAGAATTTCTTACATCATTCATCTTCAACAATTAATACACAAACTTATCTCGGTTTTTGTGCCTAAAACCCAGCATAGAAAATTGTGCCTTCAGCTCCTCGATTTCTATGCCCGTAAATATGTACACAGTATGGATGTCACAGCAATAAATGTTGTACGGTTCACCTAGAAATTTATGCCATCTTGATGATATAATTTAGAAAAAAATTAAGGTTGTTTCCTCTCTTGATTTCTTTGCCAATACCTCCTAGAAATTTGTGCAGCCTTCAATCTCGATTTCTGTGCCAATATTTTGTTGTACAACTTGCTCAGAATCTATATTGTACGGACCTATACTTTTTTTACCTCTTGTCTCGATTTTCATGTTGTACTCTGCCTTGGAAATCATGCCTCTTTCCAACAAGTTCTCTCCTCTTCTTCAGCTCAACTCTCTCTTCTCTTGCACTCTCGAAACTCATGACGAATGAATGGAATGGGTGCCTCTTTCCCTAACTCGGCCTCATGAGGGAAGGTGAAGGGGCATATAATCTAACGGTGGAGGATAGACTAGATGTATGGTTGAAATTAAATTCATTTTCATTCACCCACTTCACTTAAGTTTCATAAAGTCACTTTTAATTTCACCTCACATGAAATTAATGCACTAGGGACCACATTGGACACTTTCTCACCCCTAGGCACCTAGGTGATGAGAAACACCTATCCTTGGTAGTTTATTAATTTTAATTCAACACTCCCTCTTACCGAGGAAAGTGTTCCTCACCACCTCAAGCTTATCTCTTAAAGGAACAAACTTCCCTCTCCCCCAAAGATTTTGTGAGGATGTCTGCCACCTGCTCATCTATGGAGATATATTGTAGCTCAACTTTTCCTCTCTGAACATAATCTTGGATGGAGTGACATCTAATCTCTATGTGCTTAGACATGTCATGAAAAACTGGATTCTCAAAGAGTTTAATGCAACTCTTATTGTCACAGTAGATCATCGTGGGTCTCATCTATACACCAAATACCCTAACCAACAAAAATGGCCTCACAACTGGCCTAATTGGCTGCCATATACTCAGCCTCTACAAAAATAAAAGCCACTGAATTTATCTTCCAACTGAACCAAGACACCACTGTTGAGCCCAATCCAAAGCAACAACCTGAGGTACTCTTCTTGTCACTGGCACATCCTGTCCAATCTGAATCAATGTAGCCAATCAATCTAATTCAATCCCCTATCTCATAGTTCATGCCATAATCCACCATACCCATAAGGTACATGAGCACATTTTTCGCTTCCACCGAGTGTACTCTCTGAGGCTCCACCATGAAATGACTAAGTGAGTTGAAAACAAAAGAAATATTTGGTCTGGTGTTGACCAGATACATCAATGAACCAATGAACTGATGATACAACGTGGGATCAACCAACTCTGACTCAGAAGAATGAAGCTTCTTCCAGTTTCTTATCATAGGAGTGGGCATGGGCCTACAGTCCTCCATACGGAATCTCCTCAGAATATCAACAATATATTTTCCCTGTCCCAAAAATATGTGTCTAGGCTCTTGCCAATCCTCCAATCCCAAGAAGTAGTGCATCAGACCAATTTCTTTCATCTCGAACTCTGAAGCAAGGTTCTCCTTGTAACTAGATATGAGTCTCTCATCCCCTATAATGAAGAGATCATCCACATATAGCACAACAAAGAGAGGATCCTTTACAACCACAATGTAATACAAGTTGGGATCTGTCTCACTCTTCTCGAAACCCATATGATGTAAGTATGTATCTATCTTGGAAAACCAAGATCTAGGAGCTTGCTTCATACCATATAATTCCTTCTTCAGTCTGCACACATGAGAATCCCTCCCATGCACCTCAAATCCCTGAGGCTGCTCAATGTACACCTCCTCCTCTATGATAACTTTCAGAAATGAGCTCTTCACATCCATCTGATGGATCTTCCAAC
>SNQJ01S0245590.1:0-13165 GCA_010110895.2 Picea sitchensis | reverse complement strand
ACTAACCACTCATACAAACCTTGTCTTTTTTTGAACGTTGTCTTCCACACGTCTTCTGCTTTGGTCCTCACTTGGTGGTAACCTTATTTGAGATCCAAATTAGTGAAAAATTTGGCTTGTTGCAGTTGATCTAACAAGTCATCGATCCTTGGCAAAGGATATCTATTCTTGATGGTGATATTATATAGGAAACGATAGTCAATGCACATTCTCCATATTCCATCTTTCTTTGGCACCATGATGATCGGTGAACCACATGGTGATGTACTAGGTCTGATGACTCCCTGCTCCAACAATTGTTGCAACTGCTTCTTTACTTCATTTGCTTCAATGAAGGACTACCTATACATCCCAATGTTAGGTAGTGGTGACTCCAACAATAATTGAATCTCGTGTTCAGCCTCTCTCTTGGGTGGCATTCCCTGAGGCTCTTGAAACACTTCCCTATAGGCTTCAGTCAGTTGTTGTAGTTGTTGACATTGCTTGCCACTACATCCTTCCAAGGATGCCTTCATCTCCAACTTGTTTCCTTCTCCTTGTTGCTTTCCTTCTCTCAGGAATAGCAAGACAAACTTCTTTTTACTGCCGATGATTCTTCTTACCTGATGAGCACTGATCAAAGAGATCTTAGCTTTGTCTTGGTGTGCATTTATGGAAGAATATTTTCCATCCTTGACTAGTCTATATTGGTTCTCTCTCCTTCTGAAAATGGCATCCCTCACATACAAATATGGAATTCCCAAGATGACTCCACATATGTTTAGAGGAACCACATCTGTAACCACTTCATCAGTAAAGTTTTGATTGATGGAAAACTTAAATTTGAACTACTTGCTCACTTTCAATTCCACATCTTGACTTACCTAGCCCAAGGGGTATGGATGCAGATGATATTGAGTCTCCATTCCAGGCTTCTCAAACAATTGTGCATATATCAAATTGGATTGTGAACTTGGTTCAAACAAACAATCCACCTTGTTCTGCTTCATGTGGATTTTAATGCAAAAAAGTTCAGTGATCTCCTTCTCCTCCTTATGATTGCAACCAACTAATGACACCTCTTTCTAAATATTATTGCAGTTAATCTTCCCTTTTGGATCTGAGGTGTTATCCACTTGTTCCTCAGTATCCACAGATATCAATTCTTTCTTCTTCTTTTTCTTAAAATATTTAAGGCACTTCTCAGGGTGCAATTTCCAACAATTCTCCTCAGTGTGTCCCTTTTCATCACATCATTTACATTGTTGGATGGAAGGTGTTTCTTATTGTGATGCATCCACAATATTATTCTCATTCCACTTCTTCTTCTTTTTCTTCGTTCTCTATTGCTCTTGTGGTTCTACTTGCTTGTGAGCACTTGTTTGTTGATTCTGCTTGTCTCCCTCAAGGAATTGTTCTTGAATATTGGCCTCATCAATTATATTTGGTATAAATAACATCATTTTCCTATGAATCTGAGGTAATAATGCCCCCAAATACTTGAATAGCATGTCTGGACTTTTGAGAGAGACTCCCATCTAAATTTCTCTCTTCTTGAACTCTGTCATGAACTTTTGCATCGATTGTCCTTGTCTTTGCCTAAATTAATGCCATACTATTTGTTGGTGTTCCTCATATCCTATTGGATAAAATAAATATTTGATAATTTCCTTGAACACTTCTCTATCATTCAATGGTGGCTCATTTCCTAGGGCTTTTCTTTCTGCATCACTCTCCCACCATGTCAAAGCATGGCCTTCAAGCTTCAACTGAGCAAAAGAAATATTTTGTTTTCTGGTTACTTCATGCACGCTAAAGTATACTTCCATCTGTTGCAGCCATTGTTTTATCCTAATATCATCCACTTCTCTAGAATAATGCTTGATTTCCACCTTAGCCTCTACACGAAAAGGTACATGTGTCTTGTTATAGCTACACTTTCCCATCTTTGGCTCAGTCTTACACTTTGTCTCTGGCTTATTTTCTTCCTTCTTGGGGACTTCATGAAAAGTCTCGATTTCCTTGCTCTTCGCTTCCAACATTTGTGACACTATTGATGTCAAGGTGGCCAAACTATGCTCGAATTAATCCAACCTAACCCTAGGACCTTCTTCCTCTTCTCCTTCATAATGTTCCCCTGACATTTTTGATGTTCTACTTCGCTCTACCCCTGGTAACAACTCTTTTCCCTTTCTTTTGTAATCAATGCAGGTACTTACCATACAGATCTCACTGAATGCATTCAAACTTCAGCTCTGATAGCATATGATCCATAAATGGGAGGCTTATAGCCTACTCATCTCACCAACACATAAATATCTATAAACAAATATAACCTTAGCTCTTTGGATGATGGGAAATACTCAATCAACCTAGCCACAAGTTGAGTTGACCCAAAATAAAATGAATTCTACTATCTGGAAGTCGAGTCGAAGAAATGATTTAGAAGGAATCCAAGTTGAGTCGAAAAAGAAGTCGGAAAGATGCAAGTTGGTTCAGAGGCACACCAAGTCGACCAAAGTCACATTGACCCAAGTTGAATTTACCCAAGTCGGGTCAACCAAGAAGGAATGTCAGTCGAATGAAGAAGGGAACTCAACCAAAGGGAAATCCAAGTTGAAGTGGGTCGACCCGTGGCTAAAGAAAATATATAAGAGGTGGATTCAATAGTCAATAATGAAGAGAAAACCTCTTCACATCGGAATCAGTGACTAGCAGCGGAGAAGAAAGTTCTAGGGGTGAATTCGATCACCAGTGGCATGTAATAATGTTTGGAAGAATATTTTTAATAACCCATGATGCAAAAAAATGCCTAAGGCAATTTTCACAACCTAGAGCAACTGGAAACGTATGGGATTCAATTTTTAACATTCAATGACAAGAGAAAATGTATAGAAGTCAGATTGAGCATTCACGAACAATGAAAAACATATGGAAGTCAACTTGAGCATTCATGGACAACGAAAAATGTATGGGGGGTGAAATTGATAGAAGGTCAATTGTCAAAACATGTATATGGTATGTGGGTAGCTAGAAAACACCCAAGACAACCCCAGGTTTCTAAAGATACTCTGTGTATGATTTATGGGCAAAAGGAAAATGCCCCAACAAGTCGAGAATGTTCCCAACGACTCTAAAAACGAAATTAGAAACCCCCAATGAAATAACAACGACTTGAATAGGATGGTCATCGATTTCCAACTCAAAATTCAATGCATGTATATGGTTAAAGAGTTGTTAGTCTCATTTATTGACCCACGGGAACCATATTAACATGAAACAAACTCAATCCAAATGACACAAATTTCTCGTTGGTTAAACATACAAAGACGACCATTAAATTATAGTTCATGACATTTACCATTCATAAACAAATACAACCACAACAATCATCAAACATAAACTCATACTTTACCTTAGAAACCCAAATGGGAAAACTAACATTCTTTTGGCTTTGACCAGGCTCTTTATTATTTAGAATTGGGCAAATTATAGACTCTATAGTTCATTTCTATGCTCCTCAATGAAATCTAGGCAGCCTCTCTCTACCTTATTCACAACCAAAGAACCCCTCTCTCATTGTGGGGAAACATGATATAGAATGTTGAGTCGACTGGGAGGATAGTTGGAAGGTCAGACATCCCCAATGCTTCAGCTTCTCTCTAGTCCATTTCTTCTTCATTTCTTTGTTTGTTTGTCTTTTCTTCCACTGGGAAAAGGTTTTATGAACATCTCATTATTTCTTTTATACAATAATATGATACCTATATGTACATACATTACATACAAAATTGGACATCGATCATGATGGAATGGGGCCCTTCATGCCAACAAGTCGATCTCCTTCTTTATCCATAACATTGAACTTATCTTATGTTGATCATCTTAGAGCCTGTGTCGATAGCCAATTGTTCTTATCGGATCCAATTTGGATCATGGAAAAATTAAAAATAAATAAAATTTATATCAGAAGAAAGAAATTTTGAATGATCATAAGCTCACAGTGTATCCCTCAATCTCAGCTTCGTCACTCATTTTTCAAGTTCAAAATCTCAATCTGTATGCTCAAGATATACAGGTTTGTCTAACTGCCAAAAGAGTGTTTCTTCCATATGAAGCAAAGCCAATTTTTCGTGGAACTAAGAAATCTTGGAACCATGATCATTGTCATGGAACCGCACTTATGTTCTTGGAATTCTTGGAACCATGTCAATTTATTGGAACCATGTTGAATTCTTGGAACCACATTATTTTCTTGGAACTCTCTTATTTCCATATTTCTGTTATCTCACATATCTCGTTATCTCTCATACTTGGTTTTATTTATTTCTACACTCACTCTCATCTCCCTATCTCCATACTACTCTTTCACACTTGGAAAAAAACATTCTCCCTCACCTCTCTTCTCTCCCCCCTCACTCCTCTCTTCTATACTTAGATTATTTTCGAAATCCTCCATTCTCCCAGTTCCCCTCTCCTATTCTCCATACTTAATTTATTTTTCAAAATTCTCTACACTCTCCTTCCTCTCCTCTCTTACATGTCCATACTTCTCTTTCATGCTTAGAAAATATTTATATCTACCTCACCTCCCTTCTCTCCCTCCTCACTCCTATATTCTATACTTAGATTATTTTTGAAATCCTCCACTCTCCCAATTCCCCTCTCCTATTCTCCATACTTAGTTTCTTTTTCGAAATTCCATACACTCTCCTTTATCCCCTCTCTTACTTGTCCATACTTAGATTTTTTTTCCTTATCCCTCCATCTCTCCTCCCCGTAGTCCCCTATTCCACTCCATAAACCATCCATACTTAGAATTATTTCCCTCTTCCACTCCATACACTACGAGTTCACACCCCCTTATCCCTCCATCCCCGCGACTTCACTCACCTATTAGTATGCTTCTCTCTCCTCCTTTCCTCCTCTCCTCTCATCCTTCTCCCCATATTCCATATTTATCTTATTTCCTAAGTCATTTCCAAGATATATTAACCAATGATACCATGACACATGGAATCTAATGGGAGGATGACACATGGTAGCCAATGGGAGGATGACACATGGCATCCACTGGGGCGATGACACATCACAACTAATCAAGCTATGACATGTGGTAGCTAATGACATCATGACACGTGGCATCCTATGGAAACCTATCATATAGTGAAACATGGAAATGATGTGGACGCTGACTCATTGCTGACTGGGCATCGACTAGGCACTTAGTGGATGTTGACCGGGATATCAAAATATTTAATTAATTCATGAATTTTCTTAAGTTTCGAGCCACCATAGTTTCCATAGTCTCTTTATGCTTCACATCGAATGTATGGTAAGTTTTACCATATATAAATTACACACTTAAATACCGCAATGAATGTGGGATGGACATTTTTAAAAGAAAAGGGTGAATTGAGATGGAGGGCAAGGATTGGATCATGAAAATCGATGGGCAGTGGTTGAGTCTTTGACTTCCCGAGCTAATATATTCAGCTCTCGAACTTCGTTTTAAGAAAAGTATACCTTGTTGGAAAGGTAATTCGATGCAGAAGATTATGAAATAGGTTTCAAGAGGTGAAATAGGTCATGATTCTCTCAGAAATTGAAATAACAGTCAACTATGTTTTTATGGTTTGTTGATAAATCTGTTTGGTACCTTGACTTCCCGAGCTTATATCTTGAGATCCAAAACTCCAAATATCACTAAGGAGGACTTGTTGGAAATATAATATGATGAATATTTCATATAGAATTATTTCCATGGCTGAAAGGTCAAATATATTTCTCAAAAAATTAAAACACAGTCCACTTTTTAAAAAGGCAACCAATTAAAAGTTTTGAAAATAAAATTTTATTTAATGACTTTTAGTAAAGATTAAATGGGCCCCACTTCAAGGCACAAATGTAAATGATACACAGTAATTAATGAAACTTCAATGAGGGATTAATAAAAGTGGTTATTCCAAGAAGAAAAGTGTGTGGAAAGACTAAAACCCTACCTACTTCAAGAAAGCATTGAAAGTCATTTTTAAAAGAAGCAATCATCATCAAAGAAGGATTATAAGGTTGCATTATCCGAGAATAAGATCAGAATAGAAGGGTCCATCCATCAACATGTAGTTGAGCTTATGATCAACAAATATAGATCTTTATCTTCTTCATTATTCTTCTTCTTCTACACTATTTTTCTCAAGGATTTATGCTTGAAGTTCTGAACCAACCACAAGGTTGAGGTTTTAAGTGTCTTTCTTGTATTCATCCAAGAGTTATTCTCCACAAGATCATGGAGTATTTACAACCATATATGTGAATTCCATATGTAAGACAAGATTATCTATTGGATTGATGGAAATTTAGTCCTTGTGTTTGACAAACTTTGTTTCTAAAGCATTAGTCAATTGGTTTGTTGAGATGTTTTGTATTGTTAAGTATCCTTTATGAATAAAACTCCGCAAAGGACTACTTAGGGTTATTACTTTAATGATTTCTCATATTTTGGGATCTCTGAGCATGATATTTTTGAAGTTTTCCTATCAAATTATTTTTAGTTTTGAATGCAGAACTCATTTAAACTTCTCTGAAATGATCGAAACCACTTCATCCTTTTACTTGTGAGAAGATATGGATGTATCCTCTACTTGCATGTCATTTAGAGGGTTGTATAAATGATGTTGAGTATGCATATATTCTGATATTGAATCCTTTCTTCAATATTTTTATTGTTAAGAATCTATTGCAGAGTAGATCTGGTTATGAAGAACCATCCTACATATATAAAATAAAGCAATAAAGACTTGGTATTTTTTGTTTAGAAGTCTCTCATTTGGCAGTCATATTCAAGAACATCAATAATATATTTTAGATCATATAGAGGAGTATCACCTCTATAAAAATAAAGGGGGATTCATATCCTAGTGAGGTTGTTGTTTGGATCTTGATCAATCCATCCATCAACATAAGATTGCATCGTTATATTTAAATTGAACTAATCGAATAACTCGTGTTGGTTTACTCTTCTTTTATTCTACTCCGAGCTTATTGACCCAGGGTTCATGTCATTTGGGTTTCCAACAAAGCCTATAAAACTACTGGCCCTCCAGGTAAGCTAGAAGGCAACACAACACACAGAATGTGTTGCGCAGTCTCACCCGAGATAGATTTAAATGGGTGGTTGTAAGACTCAGGTGTTTACAGCCCAGGATTGAGTATGAGATATGAGATCGGTATTTAGATCCAAATACTATAAATTGTTATTGCAATCTACTGTATTCACGACTATGCATTACCTTAAACAGTTTATTCCCTTAATAGTGCAACCATATTTCATAGCAATGTAATAACTCAATCATTCATTAAACACAACACTTAACTACTGAAAAGAAGATAAATACATGCATGCATTCATCACATTACACAGATATTACCATGGTTCACCCCCTCCTGGGCTACGTCCACAAAGATTTGTCTCTTGGCTCTTTTATTATGATGATTTTGCATCTACAGCGTCACGCACTTACAATTCTTCTCAGCTGGGTAAGATCTATATGAGGCGAACTAGATCGCACCAGGCTCCTTAGCCTGCTATCTAATCCTCAGATCTTCCTTCTCTCCTCTCCTCTAGCTCAACAACCTACAAAATATAGTTCACATTGACATTACATATCATATCAACTCGTACCTATCTATGATAGAACAATAATGCAAAACAAGGAACCCCCTATGATACCTACGTATCGATATTTATACATTTCGGGATCTTTGGTTGTTTACAATACATTACCAAAACCCTAACCCTATCGACGTTAGGTATTCCTCCCATGCGTACGTGTTGTTATTCCTTCCAGTTGTCACTTTCCTTGTGCACTCTTTCTTACATGCGCGCATGGTGTGTTTCCCCCCAGTTGTTACTTCAGTTTCTGCACGCTTTCTTTCCCCACGATCATCCTTCTTTCCACTTCAGCCATCATTCTTTTCTCTTTGGCCTGCTGTTAACAGGCCCCCAACACTGACATGTGGCACATCCTGAGCCACGTAATCCTTCTGAGCTTCCTCGATCTCCTTGGTGATCGTCTGGAACTTTTCCTTGAGCTTTTCTCCTTGTGTCAGCGCTTGTGCAGTCTTCTCCTTGATTGTGTCCACTACTTGGAATACCACTTCGTCGTCGGTCAATCCTGCACATTCTGCTTGGGTCAGTGCTATCTTTGTATTAAATACCTCTGTCTGTACCAGTACGTCTGCTACCTTCTCCTACAATGTCTCTATTTGAGCCTGACGCTCTTGTTTCTGCATTTGCGCAGTGATGAGCTCTGCCTGCATCTTCTTCATCTTCTGCATCCCCTTGACTCATTCTAGGATTGGTATGGTCTTCTGCTTCTGCTTGAGCCCTTGGATGATTGCATTGATCCTTTCTTCTTCCTTGTCCCACCGTTGGACCTGTGGATCCTCCTCCAACCTTGTCCAAAGTTGTGTTGCTTTATCGAACAAGTCAGATGATGTGCTAACTTGTTGCTCTATCTCCTGCAGCTGCGTTGTTTCTTCCTGTTTCCTTTTCTCCTTGACTACTAGTGGAGTTGGTTGGTGTGAGTTGTTCTTGAAGATTCTCGATCTCCTTCTAATATTGATCAATTTCCTGTGCAATCTAATCAATCTTTTCCGCAGTTGCAATTTCATCACTCTGCGCGGCCTGTGGAATCTTCTCATAAGTTCCTGCCACTTTTTACTCCAACCCTTTTAGGTGCTCACTCTCCTCCTCAGTCTTAAATTTGGGCTTCTCATAGCCTATTTTCAATTCGTCTTGTTTCTTTGTTGCATGCTTCAATTCAATTAAGTCTCTGCGTGTGCGAGACTGTACCTTGTGGTTGATGCTCACTTGCAACCTGTGTAATGCCCCTGATGGTATCCTTGTCAAAACAAGTTGGATCTAGCTCAAGTATTTCAAGGGTGTCTGCCCCACAATTTCGTCCATATGCAACATGATGGGGTTGATATGGAATGTTATGTGTGGTTGCAATATCCCTTTGTCTGACTGTTGATCTTCCTCTTGCACTCTTCCTTCTGTCTATGGTGTTGATGGCTCTATGCCTCTGCTACTACTTGCTATATGGACTTCCCCTAATTTCTTGAGGAACTGCCCCATTTCTGCCAGCTCTTTTTAGAGTAATTAATATCCCATGGTTTCGAGCAATAGATATGAATTGGAGGTTGACTTGGAGTCCAAATCCATTCAAAAGCAGGGGAATGGTGTGCAGAGAAGATTGCATCAATAAGATATTCTGACATATAAAAGTTAGTTTTTTTCATACCTATAGCTTCCTTAGCTCTATTGATAATGTTGAAAGCAAGGATGTTTTCCCATTTGAATGCTTGTCCTGTCTTCACCACTGTATATTCCATCAAAAACCATTCCATCCTGAAGTGTGTGTTGGTTTCCTCATCATACATTCTACAAACCATTGTGTTCAACAACTTGTATGGAATCTTTAGATATTGTGTCGAGATATATCTTTCTTCCTGCTTAACTTGTCTCACCTCACCGATGTACCAATTTTTTGTTAAGTCTTCAAAGTATTCATTCTCTACCCTAAACTTCTCCAAGCTGGTCGTCTCTTTTTGGAAGTGGGTGAAACACCACCAAGCTGTGTCATTGTAGGGTAAAAGCAACAAGAGAGCCGACGGAGTGGGAATGTCACTTTTTATGATACTCTGATATTCATTTATGTCTTCTTCATTGGATGGATAATCCTCATTCTGAAATACACGATATATTTTATGATACCTTGGGTAGTGTTCTCTTCCATCAGATAAATTGGTGTCTGTAACCAGGATTGAGTCCAAGCTAATAATGGGTGTAGGCCCAACAACTGCTAGGTTCATCTCTCTCCTAGTTTACGCATGGGACATCTTGTCAATTTGGTATATTTTTACACATAAAATTGAAATTAGTTTACCTTTGAATTGGTCACAGAAAACATTAAACCCAGAATATACAATATACATACATGTCTACTTGAGGCTTCAGGGTAATTTGAATTTACTCTGCTATCACAGTGTGAGAACTTACACATTCATAGGATTCCATAGGTAAATGATGTATCAATTAAGTTTTAACAAGATCTTTATATTTTACTTTCCCCCCTTTAACCTGTAATAAATGTTTAGCATGTTACAACTTAGGCTTGGTCAAACTTGTACAACTTCCATTAATTCTGAGAGAAACTATTTCTGCTTGTTACCATTGGCTTGTCGTCATGGTAATGTTATTAGGGCCTATGGGAATCGTGTGAACATGTTTCCCGATCGTTTCATCCTCAAAAATATTGATCGAGAGAGTGGCGTCTAAACATTTAGAGGAGTTGTAATCTTACGATTACGACCTTTCTAAAATATTTATTTATTTCTCCAGTGTCATGCTGAAGGGAGGGGGGGGCAGGTAATGCATGGAATTAATAAAGGATTCATGTGTTAATGTTCCTTCATATAGCCCAAGACTTTATCATTTCATTGATGAACCTTACTTTTCTAATTGGGAGGATTCATCATATGAGAGGACAGCACGTGGACAGTTACCTTGGTTGAAGTGATACAATAGAGTCGTGAGAAGATTTCATCAAGAAGAGGCATCGAAAGACGTGTATGGGGAGTTTAATATATGTCCCGACGATGGTGAATTTCCAATTATTAGTGTAAAGAAGGGGATAGCCGGGAAGTGTCATCAAAGGGTAGAAAGGAAATGGATTATCATAGCGACGAAAATCCCAACTAGGTTAAATTAATATTTTCGTGGATATTGCGACGAACTTTCGTGGCAATATCAATGAAAATCCCGCCCTGTTTAAAAAAATGATGAAACTAGTGGAAGCGTGGAAAATTTTGGTGGAATAATCTGCCCATATGTAGTAGTGGATACATAACTCTCATGCAGAATCGTGTCAAAGCATTTGAAAGGAGATAGGAGTCGTATGAGGTTTCATTACCGTGAGAGAGAAGAAGGTATGCATAGTTTTCTCATGATTGAGTTTGGGGGTAAAAGATCTTACAAGATGATGAATATCAAGAGCGCACCAACAAATGAATCCTGAGCCTGCAAGACCCAACATGTGACGAGAAAAACTCTTGGTTTAGACTCAGGGCCTCCTGGTGTGGTGATAGTGACAATCCTAGTTGTTGGCAATGGTGTGGGAGCTCTATCTCTAGTTGTTTCAAGCCTTCTATGGCTCGACTAGGGAGCAAAAAAGGAAAAAGTTGAAGGGGTGGGAAGCATGACGGGGAAGCCTCCACCTCTAGAGTCTCTGTAGCCAATTCGCGGGCAATAAGAGACACTTGGGCTGCCAGAAACAGATTTTCCGAACTGTGCTCGGAGGAGGAGGAGAGAGTCGCAAAAGAGGTCAAAGCTAGAAGATTTTGGGAGTAGAGAGAGGAATTGTCAGATAGACAAGTCTTGGAGGAAGTGGAGGACTGGGTAGATGATCCATTCTACTCCGAGACCAAGGACACCGAATATTTCAGGATTGCAGAAACCTACTGGATGGTTAAAGCCATGGTTGTCCAAGCATTGCACCAGACAAGGAACGAGCAGTTAGGCATCCTCCATGCAACTTACATTTTAGAAGGAAAGTTTGAGTTATTTGCAAATCCCAATTTGACATCAGGTTTAGGGTTTCATCAGCTTCTCGTGAACCTGGAAAGCAGACAGAAAATCAGGGCTCTCCTAGCAAGTCTGGTTCTGCTAGCTTCCCAATTGATATTGATGAAGTCCAAAAGCATCCAGAGAATCTTGGTAGTGACAGTGTCACCAAGTCGAGCGATGGGTCGTCAGTGGAAGAAGCGCCTAGTTAAGAGGTTTGTGTTTCTCTAGTTTATGAATTTTCTTTACTTACATCCAAGTGAAATATAGCCATGTTGCTAAGGTAGGGTCTTAGGTTAATAGCTCGGTTAGTATGGGGGTTTTTGTTTAAGCCACGGATGGTGGGTTTTGTTTTCTCGACTTAACTCTTTCTGGGTCTACACTTGTCTTCACTTTTGGTCTGTCAATGGAAAACTATAACATGTGGCCGGGGTGTGAACTTGGTTTCCAATTTTTGGCAGGTCCCCCTGGCATGACTATATGTTTTTTGTGAATATAATAAAATACCTCTTTTAATTTAATTTAATGGATTCAACATGCTAAAAAACCCCTGGGGTACTCTAATTATACAAAAATAATCACTCAAATCTACGAATCTAACAATTTCTTGCGAGCAAATATCCCCAGAAAAAATCATCATTTGGTAGCAAGTTTAGCTTATGGTTTTTTTTTATGATAAAAAAAATATAAAGCAAGCCAATTAATTTTTTGTCATTTTTGTTTTTAATTTAATGTAATAAAATTAATTTTTAATAAACAATAATTATCACAACAAATAATTTATCAAATTTAAAAAAAAAAATATAAGATATATTTAAGTAATATTTTGTTAATAAAGAAAAATATTATTAGTGTGATTGGTTTTATATGAAATGATCTTTATGTGGCTCTTTTTAGAATACAAGGTAATCCCACAAGTTACTCACACACTAATAAATAAATCAAATTTAGTGATAAAAATTAAATATATAATTAATTTAAAATATAAATTTTAATTAAAAATTTTAAAAATTAAATTAAAATAGTTAAACATATATAATATAAAATTGATTAGAATTAGATTTTAAAAGTGAAGCAAATATAATGTAAAATTGATTAGAAATGAATTCATGTCAGGTCTATTGACCGTGACATAAAGAGGTGAAGATAATGGCGTATTGACAATTTCTCTACTGGCATCAATTCAAGTCGGAATAAGTACAGAAATAGAAAAGTAGAAGTTGACTGGGGTCAGTGGGGGACAAATTTCTCCGTGGGGTCGGTGGGGGACACATTTCTCCGCGCTTTCCTAAATACTTTTTATACATGTTTCTTTCAATGCTCCCGACTTTACCTGGTGTTAATTATTCATTTATGTGGAAAGATATCTAATTTACATCTCCCCCGTCATTTCTTGAGTAATCTCCTCCAATAGAGAAATAGAGAAATACGGTTCATACGGTGGGGAACACATTTCTCGGCAATTCAAGTAATACGGTTCAATCGCATCAATTCAAGCCAGAATAATTAGAGAAATAGAAAAGCATCAATTCAAGTCGGAATAAGTAGAGAATTCAATTT